>OU342742.1:417495945-417547826 GCA_910589775.1 Avena eriantha
GCAATGACTCTAGATGTGGTTTATGGAAAGAACACACATCCAATGACACTATTGGATCCAAGTGGTTTATGAAAAGAACACCCTTGCAATGACTCTAAATGTGGTTTAAGAAAAGAACATACATGCAATGACCTTAGTTGATCCATGTGGTTCATGAAAAGGACACACATGCAATGACAGAGGTGGATCCATGTGGTTTATGAAAAGAACACAAATGCAATGAACTCTAGTGGATCCATGTGGTTTATGAAATAAACACACATGCAATGACTCTAGTGGATCCATGTGGTTTATGAAAAGAACACACATTCAATGACTTTAGTGTTGGTTTATGAAAAGAACACACATGCAATGACTCTAGATGTTGTTTATGAAAAGAACACACATCCAATTACACGGGTGGATCCATGTGGTTTAGTGAAAGAACACACATGAAATGACTCTAACGGTGGTTGAGGAGAAGAACACACATGAAATAACTCTAGTGTATCAATTTGTGGTTTCGAAAAAGAACACACATTCAATGACACTGGTGGATCCATGTGATTTATGACAAGAACACACATCCAATGACACTGGTGGATCTATGTGGTTTATGAAAAGAAAACATATGCAATGGCACTGTTGGATCCATGTGGTTTATGAAAAGAACACAAATGCAATGACTCTAGCTGTGGATTATAAAAAGAACAAACATGCAATGACACTGGTGGATCCATGTGGTTTTTGAAAATAACACAAATGCAATGACTCTAGTTGTGGTTTATGAAAATAACACAAATGCAATGAACTCTACTGGTCCATGTGGTTTATGAAAAGAACACACATGCAGAGACTCTAGTGGCTCCATGTGGTTTATGAAAAGAACACACATGCAATGACTCTAGTGGTGGTTTATGAAAAGAACACACATGCAATGACTCTAGATGTGGTTTATGAAAAGAACACACATGCAATGACTCTAGATGTGGTTTATGAAAAGAACACACATGCAATGACTCTAGATGTTGTTTATGAAAAGAACACACATCCAATGACAGTGGTGGATCCATGTGGTTTACTGAAAGAACAGACATGCAATGACTCTAGTGTTGGTTTAGGAGAAGAACACACATGCAATGACTCTAGTGTATCAATTTTTGGTTTAGAAAAAGAACACACACTCAGTGACTCTAGTGGTGGTTTAGGAGAAGAACACACATCCAATGACACTAGTGGATCCATGTGGTTTATGAAAAGAACACACATCCAATGACACTGGTGGATCCATGTGGTTTATGAAAAGAACACACATGCAATGACACTGGTGGATCCATGTGGTTTTTCAAAATAACAGAAATGCAATGACTCTAGATGTGGTTTATGAGAAGAGAACACATGCAATGAGACTGGTGGATCCATGTGGTTCTTGAAAAGAACACAAATGCAATGATTGTAGTTGTGGTTTATGAAAATAACACAAATGCAATGAACTCTATTGGTGGTTTAAGAAAAAGAACACACATGCAATGACTATAGTGGATCAATATGTGGTTTAGAAAAAGAACACACATTCATTGACACTGGTGGATCCATGTGGTTTATGAAAAGAACACACACCCAATGACTCTAGTGGTTGTTTATGAAAAGAACACACATGCAATGAAACTGGTGGATATCTGTGGTTTATGAAAAGAACACACATCCAATGACACTGGTGGATCCATGTGGTTTAGTGAAAGAACACACATGTAATGTCTCTAGTGGTGGTTTTGGAGAAGAACACACATGCAATGTCGTTGTATTGGGAACGACAGTACTTGAGAAGGTTAGATAGAGGTGTGGGGACTTGCAGGGAAGCTCTTGACGGCATCCGCAGGCGGTATTGGGTACGAGCTAGTGTAGTATGACACAAGAAGTACCTAGGTTCGGAGCCCTCGTGGTGAGGTAAAACTCCTACTCCTGTCGTTCTAACTATAGGTAGAATACGGGGTACAATCGCTCCTCGAGCTGTATGATCTAGATACCTTCTTAAATGCTCTAAGTCCAACCCTTGATACAAGAGCTTTGCTCCTCCTTATATAGGCAGAGGGGCAACGGTCTCACTGGCCAGTCCGGCTGGTGGGTCCCATAGGCGGGCCCTAGCGGGCTGGTCATCTACAATATCCGGTATGGTATGTCTTGTCAAAGTACATATCGTGCGGGTCGTCGTGGGTATAGTGAACACCGTGCGAGCCTGTCGTCAGCATCCGACCACTGTGCCCACGTCACCAGCAAATTCTTCGGTATGGCTTCGTAGTTGCGGGTCTTGTCGCTGTATCAGGGCGTACCATGCACTGTGCAGCATGTCGCCATGTCCTCCTGAATGCACCTAGCCATGCTCGTGTAGCCAGCCTTGAATCTTGCCACCCTTCCGGGTTCCGGCTACAGGCTGGTAGCCGGTACGAAGTTCCCATGTCCGGCTACGATCTTCTAGCCAGACGTGAGCCGACTAGCCCCCCGAGCACGTGTAGATTTCGCACTTAGGTGAAATGTGCGTGCACTCCCTCATGAATTTGAAATCTATGTCTGGCTACACCTTACGGTTACACTACCCGTGACATCAGTGCTGACGCCAGCCACGCGCGCACGTGCCATCATTGTGCTACGGCGCGCAGCGTAACGTCGCGTCGAATGTCGCCTCGGGAACTATTGTCTTCCATTTTGGATTCCGGCCCGGGATCTTTTGCGCATTCAGCGCCAGCACAGGTGATCAGGAGCGACAGTGGGGGTGGGGCGCGGCCCGGTAGGCGCCACGTGGCGCGGTAGACGGTTGGCCTCCCTGGTCTTTAAAAGGTTGCCTATGGGAGATGTTCCCCACTTTCGCTCGCTGCCTCCTCCTTTCTCCCTTATGCCCTTGTTGCTTCATCGCTGCCCCTTGTGTGCTCGTCGTCGGACATAGCCGCGCCGCCCACTTAGCGTCGCTGGTGACATGGGCCACCATCACTCGGCTCCCAGCACTAGGTGGATGAAGTTGTGATGGCCTCCGAGCGCGGCGCGTGGTGCGGGTCCTCCGTCACCGAAGAGCACATCGCCAAATACTTCGCCACCCGGGTCTTGCTGACGGAGACGGAGGTGTAGGTGCGGCTCACGCCGCCGGAGGAGGAGTCACCACACCCGGCGGAGGGGGAGCGGGTGATCTTCCTCTTCCACCTCGTGTGTGGCTTTGCCTTTCCCGTGCACCCCTTCTTCCTCACCTTCCTCGCCTTCTTCGACCTCCGCCTCCACCACCTCGGCGCCAACACGATCGACACGCTTGCGCACTTCATGGCCTTTTGCGAGTGTTACCTCGCGTTCCAGCCGGATCTCTGGCTCTTCTGCCAGCTCTTTCGCGTTCGGCCATAAGTGTAGTTCATGCAGGGGCCACTGGTGGCCTGCGGTGGCGCCTCCATCTACTCCCGCTCCTAGACCGGCTACCCTAAGTTCAAGCTCCATGATATGATCCGACTATGGCAGTAGTCGTACTTCTACATTAGCAACGTCGACCGGATTGACCTACCGGCTTTCTGGGACGTGGAGTCTAGCTGGCAGAACTAGGACTTGAAGATCCATGGCGAGAAGGTGGAGTCGGATGCGATGATGCACCGTATGCACTCCCTCGTCACTGCTGGCTTAACCGACGTGGACATCATGCTTAGCTGGATTTCTCGGCTGATGATGCCATTGCAGCAGCGCACACACAAGATGTGCTACTACTCTGGCCGGCTGGACCCCACCCGGCTGTCTTGCCGTGATCCCTGCTTCCACAACCTTAAGGTGTGGGTGTGGACAATCACTAAGGAGCGGTTGCTGGAGGGCTAGAAGTTCAGGTAAGTTTTCTCATCAGCCGGACACCCGCACACCCGCGACAACCGCGCGCCCTAGGTAAGTTTTCTCATCAGCAGGATACTTTCTGTCGTTTGGTCTGGCTTGCCATCCAGCTGATTCCTTGACTTCTTTTCCTCTGACAAAACTTCCCATGCATCATTTGGGAGGAGGGCGAGGCCACCCTCCAGAACATCCCACCTGACCTTCTTGAGCCGCGCGCACGCCGGTCTGGCAAAGAGTCGGATGGCGACGCCGACATCTTCCTTAGCCGGAATGATGAGCCAGCGCATGACCCCCACGCGCAAGTCGACAAGGAGGAGGAGGCCACCCCGGCCCCCGAGCCGACTCGCCGCCACGCGATGGACAACGACTCCAGCCGGTCAGGTGTCAGAGGAAACGGGTCTAGCTAGTCAAGTGTCGGAGTGAGTAGATCCAGCCGGCCCGCAGTGGAGGAGCCAGCCCCCAAAAGGAGCAGAACTAGCGCCCTCCCCCTAAGCCGGCTCGGCCACAAGAAGGCGCCGCCACCGGTGGTGCAGGGGTAAGTACCTTACGTCCTTGCCTGGTGCCTTCTCCTTTTGCTCTTGCGCAGTTTTTCCTTCTTTTGCTTTTCTTACTGGCTTTTCTTTTGTTCTTTTAGCTCGCTTGTCTCCTTCGACGCGGCCAGCCCGGCGCAGGCATCAGCCGCCTCGCTTACCTGCACGCCGCCTACCGCACTGCCTCCTGCTACCACTGCTGCCCCCACTTCGACGTTCAGGGCTCCACCGTCGCCGCCGCCTCGTGCAGATCTGGCTACTAGAGCCGGGACTACGGACGCCCCACCGACCATAGTGGTGCAGCTGGACGAGGTCATGGAGAACCCACAAGGTGGAGGTGGTTCCTCCACGGGGACGAGGAGGGCGGCATCCGGCAAGGAGTTGGTGGTCATCGAGGATGACAACTCCGACGGCGAGCTGGGGAGGAGTGGCGGGTGGCGGTCTGCTAGGCGAAGGAATCGCTGACCCTCAATTCCATCGACGACGACGCCTCTCCCATTGCTTCATTGGCGAATCTGGTTGCCACCCTCGAGCTGGCGGTGAAGGAGATCCGGCTACTTGAAGCCGCGACTAGGAGAAACCACACGTTGGTGTAGAAGTTGGCCGCCGCCAATGGCACCTCCTAGAGTAAGTCCTTTTACTCTGTTTTTGTAGTCGGCTTCCTTCTTCTTCTTCTTTTTTTGCTGATAGCTAGTTTCTTGTAGCCATCATGGTGTGCGCCCAGCGGGAGATCGATCACCTAAACAAGGCAAACGATCGGCTGACCAAGTTGAACACCAACCTCTGGCAGTAGAACAAGGAGTGGCACTCCAAGACGGACCAGCTGGAGGCTACCATCAAGGAGCACGACTCCGCTCTCGCCAGGCAGGCCCAAGCCTTCGATCTCCTTGATGCATAAAACAAAGATCAGGAGAAGAAGATCAAGCGGCTGGGGGAGCGGGAGAAGGCCCTGCTTGAGGAGTTGATGCAGATCGGTCGCACTACCAAGGGTAAGTATTCTTCCGACTAGCTTTTCCTGTCTTGTTCTAGTAGTTGGACCTAACTTTCCTTTTTCTAACAACGTTTTATCCCGGCGTAGACCTGCTGGCATACAACCGGCTCCAAGGGAACTGGCCGGGGGAGCATCCCACCTCCCAGTATCTGGTTGCCATTCTCGGCGAGGAGGCCACTGAGCGGCTCACGCGGTCTTCGCGTTCCTGTGGCCGGATGCGGCCGCGTCGGAGACGATCACCTAGCTAGCGACCACGGTCGTGGAGGTGTCGACTGTAGTTGACCGGCTGAGGGACCTGGCGGTGCAAGCTGAAGCGGAGATGGCCCTGGCGCTGATGTTGTCCTGGTACAAGGATGCGCACATCGAGAAGATTGATGGGGGCTTCCGTGCTAGTGCCCACCATGCGGCCATCTGCCGAGCCCATCCTGAGCTCCATGCTCCGCCATCAATATCGTTGGCTACACCAATGTTGACGATGTCATCACCGGCTCTAAGTCTACTGGGACACCAGAGACGGAGGCCGAGGCGTCGTCGCAGCAGACTGTCGGAGATGTTGGAGTCGGAACCTCCAGCACGCCTCCTCCTCCTGAAGCCGTAGCCAGCCAGGATCCCCCGCATGGGAAAGGCCCGGCATTTTAGATATGATCCTCGGGATGCCAGGTGGAATTGTAATAACTTTATTTTGTTGAACTTGTTGCTTGTGCCGACTGTTGTTGATGTCGGTTGAACCTCTGGGAGCTTCCGCCCCCTTTATCTAAATATGTTGTTTGCTTGCTCCTGTTTTTCCTTGTGATATTTTGTGCTTTGAAGTATTTTTCTCCTTTTCCGTTTAAGATCATCTAGCTCTCTTTGTCTGGCTAAACTCCCTTGGCCGGATCATTCGGCATTCTTAGCGAAGCCAAGGACTTCGAATCCTCTTTCCTTTTCTTCAGCCCTTAGGTTCTTCCAGCTAGACGACTCTAGCCGGTTAGCCTAACCTTGCTCAGACCAACCGGTCAACCACAACCAATCAGCGGGGGCGCGCCAGCACACCCACTGGGTGTAGCCCCTAACATTCGGAGTAGTTGGCGAAGCCAAGTGCTTCGAATCTTCTCTTCTTTTCCTGCCCTTGCCCTCACCTGGGCCCGAATATCCGGCTAAACTCCTTTAGCCAGTTGGAACTACATGATTCCACTGGGGCCACGCGAGCGCACCCAGTGGGTGTAGCCCTAGAGATTCGGAGCGCTTGATGAAGACAAGGACTTCGAATCTTCTCTCCTTTTGATGACTGACTTGTTGTAGTCGTACAAAACAAATACACATATAGGCTCATTGTTAATTTGTTAGTCGGTTAAGGTAGTTCTTATTAACCAGAGAATAGCTTTGGTTTTTTTAGAAAACTAGCTTGTACTTCTCTGGACACTTAGTCGCTTTCCCGTGCGCTCTACTGTTTACGCTGCGTCCTTGCCGGGCAGCCAGGTTGCGGTCTGTAGCCGAAATCGAAGGGAGCTTACAATACATTGCGCACGGTACTGGAGGCTCGGTAGCCGGATCGTCTCAAACTAGCCGCAAGGCCGGACCTCCCGATATGTCGCATATTTTCCCTGTTTTTCATGTCAGATGCCTCGGGCTTTTCCTCTTGCTAGCCAGATAGCCGGGTTGCGGTCTATATCTGAGACGAAGAGTGGGCCTTTGACACCGTCGCACACTACAGCCAGTTTATAGAATTATCAGGCCGAGTCAGCCGGCGAGCCCCCGGGTTGGGGTTGCCGGAGCCGGGAAAACTGAATCGGAAACGAATATACACAAATTTCTAGCAAGGAGCCCCCGAGTATCTCTCGGGGTTCCGCATTTTTCATTCACAGAGTTCGTGGGATACATACACTGTTAAACGACTAGGTGTAAAACAGGCGGAGCAGGGCCACGTTCCAGGGGCGTTCCGTCTCCTCGTCTGACTTGTCCATCTTGTTCTTGTGCGGCTGATGCACGTCGATGAGGTAGTAGGAATTGTTGTGCAGCACCCGGCTGATGCTGAAGGGGCCCTCCCAAGGTGGCGACAGCTTGTGCATGCCCTTCGTGTCCTTCACCAGCTGGAGAACGAGATCACCCTCGCGGAACGCGACAGGTCGGATCTGGCTCGAATGGTAGTGGTGTAGGTGCTGCTAGTACAATGCTGATCTAGACAGCGCCAGCTCGCAGGCTTCCTCAAGGAGGTCCACGCCATCCTCCCTCGCCTCTTGATTGGCCCTTTGTTCGTAGAGGATCTTGCACGGTGAGTCGAACTCGATGTCCGCGGAGAGGACGGCTTATGAGCCATAGATTCGGCATGGTGTAGAGGCTCCATAGCACAGCCGAAAGTTCATCGCTAGCATCCGGGTGACCGCTCCAAAGGCTCGATGAGGCATGGCTTGATGCCGGCTAGCACTAGGCCGTTTTCTCTTTTGACTTGCCCATTGGATTATGGGTCCAGCCGGATACCCTTGTTGCTACAAAACTAGGCGAAGGCCCCATTGGCGAAGTTCGTGCCATTGTCCGTGATGATTCTGTTGGGGTAGCCGAACCGGTTGATGATGTCGGTGAAGAAGGTGACGACGATCGCCTCGTCCAGCTTCCGGATAGGCTTGACCTCTATCCACTTCGTGAACTTGTCCATCGCCACCAGCAGATGGGTCATGCCCATGCGCGCTCGCTTGAAGGGGCCGACCATGTAAAGCCCCAAGACGGCGAAGGGCCAGGTGATCGGTATGGTCTTGAGCATTGTAGCTGGCATGTGCTTCAACTGTCCAAAGCGCTAGCATCCGTTGCACGCGCGGACTAGCTGCTCGGCATCCTCGAGGGCGATGGGCCAATAGAAGCCTTGGAGAAACTCCTTGGTGACTATCGCCCGAGAGGAAGCGTGGTGTTCACACTCACCCTGGTGGATGGCCTTCAGTAGCCGATAGCCTATGTCCACGTCGATGCACCGCTAGAAAATGCCGGATACGCTGCGCCTGTACAGCTCCTGGTTGATGATGGTGTACGTGTGCGTGCGTCGTCGGATTTGCCTGGCCTCCACCTCGTCATCTGGAAGCTCCCCATTGGTGATGTAGTTTATGAAGGGCTGCGCCCAGGATGGTATCTCCTGGATGGTGAGGATGCTCTCATGCACCGGCTGAAGGATGTTAGTGGGTTGTCTGGGGGAGGTACCCGGGACAGTAGCCCCCGAGCCACTTGATGAGTCGGCAGCCCTCAGGTTTTTCGAGCCAGAGGGTGCATACGTGCCGGAGTCGGTGCAAGCCTTCTTCTTTGCCGGTTTCGATGATTTTGGGTCCGCTGAGCCATCAGCCAACGCGCTTCCGGCCTAGATGATGGAATCTGACTCGGGAGACAAGGTGATGGAGGGCTTGCGCAGATGCTCCAAGGAGACCCCTAGCGGGATCGCCTGCCTGGTGGGTCCGATTCGGGCGAGCAAGTTGGCTGCCTTGTTGTTTACGCGAGGGATGTGATGGAAATCACATCCGTCAAAACAAGCGATGAGCTTCTAGACGTGGAACTGATAGAAGGCCATGTTCGCGTCGCTGGCGTCCCACTTTCTAGATACTTGCTGTACCACCAGATCAGAATCGCCGAATCAAAGGATCTGGTTAACACCGACCTCCCTGGCTAGCCGGAGGCTGTGTACCAGTGCCTCATACTCGGCGATGTTGTTGGAGGCCTTGAAGTGGATCTAGAGAACATACTCCAGCTGGTCTCCCTTGGGCGAGGTAAGGACGATGCTGGCTCCCAAGCCCCCGAGCATCTTTGAGCCGTCGAAGTGCATCCTCTAGTGATCCGAGTTGGGAACGGATGGTAGGTACTGGGTTTTGGCTAAGTCGACAAGGAAGTCTGCCAGAGCCCGTGACTTGATCATGAGCCTCGACTCGTACTGGATGGAGTAGGCGACGATCTTGATTGCCCACTTGGAGACTCGGCTGGTGTTGTCCTTGTTGCCGATGATCTCCGAAAGGGGTGCGGTGCACACCACCTTAATCGGATGCTCTTGGAAGTAGTGCTTGAGCTTCTTGCACGCCAGGTAAACGCTGTAGCACATCTTCTAGTAGTGGGTGTAGTTCTGCTTGGAGAGGGAGAGAACCTCGCTGAGGTAGTAGACGGGTCTCTGAACCCGCTGAGCCTTGCCTTCCTCGGGGCGCTCCACCACCAAGACGACGATGACGACCCGGCTGATACCTGCTATATAGAGCAACATCGGCTCCTTGCTAGCTGGCTCGGCGTTGTGGATAGCATGTGCTTGAGGTCGTGAAAGGCGGCATCAGCTTGCGAGGTCCAGGAGAACTTGTCCGTCTTCTTCATCAGCTGGTATAGTGGGAGTGCCTTCTTCCCTAGTCGGCTAACGAAACAGCTAAGGGAGGCCAGGCATCCGGTGAACTTCTGGACACCGAGCAAGCTCCTGGGCGGCTGCATCCTCTTGGTGGCTGCAAGCTTCTCCGGGTTTGTCTTGATCCCTCGTTGTGAAACGCGAAAACTGAGTAGCTAGCAAAACGGAACGCCGAAGACGCACTTCTCCGGGTTCACCCTCATCTGGTACCGGCGGGGGTTGTCGAATGTTTCCCCCAAGTCCTTGAGGAGGGTGCGCTTCTCTTTTGTCTTAATGATGACGTCGTCCATGTAAGCATGCACGTTTCGACCGATCTGTGAGTGCAAGCATTTCTGCATAGATTGATGATAGGTAGCGCCTGCATTTTTTAAACCTAAAGGCATGGTTACGTAATAGAAGGCCCCGTACGGGGTTATAAACGATGTCTTAATCTGGTCAGCCAGGTTCAACCGGATCTGATTGTAGCCGGAATAACAATCCAAGAAGGATAATAAGTCACAGCCGGCTATGGAATTGATGACCTGATCGATACGGGGCAAAGCGAAGGGGTCTTTTGGGCACGCCTTGTTCAGGCTGGTGTAGTCAATACACATATGCCAAGTCTTGTTTTTCTTCAACAGCAGGACTGGTTTGGCCAGCCAATCCGGGTGGTACACTTCCATGATGAACCCGGCTGCAAGGAGCAGGGTGATCTCATCACTAATGATCTTTCTCTTCTCTTCCATGAACCGGCATAGGGGCTGCTTGATTGGCTTGGCATCCAGCTGCACGTGGAGTGAGTGCTCGGCGAACTCCCTCGGGACACCTGGCATGCCTTTGGGTGACCATGTGAAGATGTCCCGATTCTCACGGAGGAAGTCGACAAGCGCGCCTTCCTATTTGCTGTCCAAGTCGGCACTGGTGGTGACGAACTTGGTCGAGTCAGTGGGATCGAGTAGGATCTTCTTCGTCTCCTTGGCCGGCTAGAAATCCACGTCACCAGTCAGCTTCCTGTTAGCCAGCATTTCTTGCTGAGCCGGGGCCATGTTGTGCATGATCTCGCGCATCTTCTCGGCTATGATGAGGGCTTCAGACATCTTGGAGCCAGCTAACGTGCACTCCATGGACCGCCTAAAGTAGCCGGCGACGGTGATCATGCCGATAGAGCAGGTTGAGGCTGCTGCCTCCATCAATGAGGATGCGCGAGAAGCGGCAGGTACGCTCGTTGGAGACAATGAGTGGGTCAAGCACCATTGCGTAGCCCCAGGATTCGGGAGGCGACCAGGCTAGTCCTCCTGGCTTCAGGTGATGGGGGTCTGTGACC
This sequence comes from Avena eriantha, assembly GCA_910589775.1. NCBI lineage: Eukaryota > Viridiplantae > Streptophyta > Magnoliopsida > Poales > Poaceae > Avena > Avena eriantha. Next base: position 417,506,931 of record OU342742.1, read on the forward strand.
AGTTCAGGTACTAGGGGACTAGGGAGACGATGGTGTTGACCTCCTTTGAGCGCCGCCTGCGGTTGTGCTTGTCATTTTGCTCGGTCTCGAAAATGTGGCAAGCAGCATGCGGCTTAGGGTAGCCGTTGTTTTTGTTGCTGACATTGCCATTAATGCCGCCCCTAGCCAGTGGTGGTGGTCCACCCAGAGGGGGAGGTGGCAGATGAGGCTGGCGTCCTTGGTCCTGCAACTGGCGGGTCCACCTATAGTTCTGAGTGGTGTGAGTAGCAGGTTTGAAGGGTCCGCTATGCCACTTGCACGGGCCATCAAACATTTTTTCGAAGGTGAACCGTGGCTTCTATCTTCTTGCATCACCAGCCGGCGCGTCAGGCGCGCCCTCCACAACATTGACCTGCCTCGCGTGGTAGCAGGGCTTCTGCTGACCGGCTTGGCGGTCCCCATGGAACAGGTTGTCGTTGCCGTGCCGCCTGGAGGATCCGGCTTCTCAGCCCGGGTTACTTGGCCGGTCATGAGCCGGCTCCGTGGGAGTCGGTCGGCCGCCTACATTCACCTAGAGAGGTTTCTTCATCGCGGCGTCAACCGTGGCGTACTGGTCTGCAACCGTCATGAGCTCCGCCATGGTTTTCGGCTCGTCACATAGTAGTTGGTGGCGAAGCATGGTGCCTTCGCGGCACCCCTCGACGAAGAACCCAATTGCCTGGCTCTCTAGGATGCCCTCACAAGTGTTACGCAGCTCCGTCCACCTGGCGAGGTATTCGCGGTCAGACTCGAGTCGCCCTGGACGCATAGGGCGAGATCGTGAGGGCGACCCGGACGCTTGTACGTGCCATTGAAGTTGCTGATGGACACCCTCTCGAATTCCGGCCAGGCATTGATGATGTTGGGCGCGAGGCTGTTAAGCCATGCTCTTGCCGAGCCAGTTAGCATGAGGGGGACGTAGCGCACTGCTATGTGCTTGTTCGCGTGGGCGATGCCGACTGCCGTGGCGTAGTGGGTCAGCCAGTCCTCTGGCTTCATACTGCTGTCGTACTTGGGGGTGTCCCGCGATAGGGTAAACTTGTCCGGAAATGGTTCGTTCCGGATGCGGGGTCCAAAACAAACCAGCCGGGTGGAATCTTATTCTTCCGTGATGCGCGCTTGAGCTAGGAGCTCGATGTGGTAACGGGCGTCTGGACAGTCCGGGTTAGGCGTTCCTACCTTGCCCGAGAGATGGGAGCCGGCAGGTCGTGGTGCTCCGGTTGGTGGAGGGGGAGGTGGTGGGTTGTTGTTTAGTGTCTGCTCCTGATGCGGCTGGCCCTTACGGCCCGAGTCGCGGCGATGGCTACGGGATCTAGATGGAGGAGATGACACATGCTATGTCTAGTGGGATGCGCCCTTGTTGTTGCCGGGTGGCTTGCTTCCCCTGGAGCAGCTAGGGTCCTCGTGCATTTGCCGAATGGCATCGGCTTGCTCATCCATGATCCGGAGAAGCTACTGTACCCGGGCCTGTTGCTGGTCTTGCTCCTCGCCCTCCATGTCGGGAAGCTCGTCCGCCGCGGCTCGCGCCATGCACATGTTCTTGATGGGCGTGCTGTAGGTGGGTCGGATAATGAGAGGCAGTGGATCTGGCTTGTCGTCCCTCTCCATCCTTCCGCCTAGCTCACCGCCCCGGTGTCGCACTTGTCCGTGCCGGCTCAGCTCTTGGGTAGCCGGAGTGTGGCCATGAGCATGATCGTACTCGTGCCTGGTGATGTCGACTTGCTTCTTGGCGATAGCCAGCTCGATGGCCTCCTGCAGGAGGAGCTGCCTCTCCATGGTGAAGTTTGCCTCTTCCTCCTCCGAGTTGTCGCCAAGGTTAACCGGAGTGAGGATCCGGTCGATGGCCTCCTCCACCGGGTTCTTCGACCACGGCGAGGCAGAACTTCCGGGCTCGTTATCGCCCTGCTCCCGAGGATGGCGAGGCTGGGAGCTAGAGCTGGCCATCATGACCTCGATGCCGCACGAAGCAACGGAAACGCAGCTGCTGGGGAGCAGCGACTCTGAGACAGAGGTGATTTCCCTAGGGAAATGCTCCGGCATGGTGGCGACGTAGATGGGAAGGTCGCCGAAGAGCAGGATGGAACCGTTTGTCGGAAAGGTGGATCCGGCGAAACACGACGCGTTCTTGATGACGCAGTCGATCTTGCGGAGTGTAAACACTAGGCCGAAGGCCACACACTCACTGGCTGAAGTGCGGGGTCCCGTTCGGAACGTGACTCCGGTCAGAGCCATCTAGCCCCATGGGGGGCGCCAATTGTCGTTGTATTGGGAACGACAGTACCTAAGAAGGTTAGATAGAGTGTGGGGACTAGCAAGGAAGCTCTCGACAGCGTTCACAGGCGGGATTGGGTACAAGCGAGCGTAGCGAGACACAAGAATTACCCAGGTTCGGAGCACTCGTGGCGAGGTAAAACTCCTACTACTGCTGATCTGACTATGGGTAGAATACGTGGTACAATCGCTCCTCCAGCTGTATGATCTAGCTACCTTATTAAATGCTCTGAGTCCAACCCTTGCTACGAGAGCCCTGCTCCTCCTTATATAGGCAGAGGGGCAACTGTCTCCCTGGCCAGTCTGGCTGGCGGGTCCCACAAGCGGGCCCCAGCCGGCTGGTCATCCATAGTATCCGGTACAGTATGTGTTGTTGAAGTACATCCATAGTACAATGAATGTCGTCCGAGCTTTACGTCAGGATCCGGCCATTGTGCCCGCGTCACCAGCAAAATCTTCGGTATGGCTTCGTAGTTGCGGGTCTTGTCACGGTGCCAGGGTATACCGTGCACTATGCAGCATGTCGTCCTGTCCTCCTAATTTTACCTGGCTACGCTCGTGTAGCCTGCCTCGAATCTTGCCTCCCTTCCTGGTTCCGGCTACAGGCCGGTAGCCGGTACGAAGTGCCTGTGTCCGGTTACGATCTGCTAGTCGGACGCGAGCCGTCTACCTTAGTTCCTGTCTGGTTGGGGTATCCGGGGGTCACCCCCGTGACATGCAATGACTCTAGTGGATCAATATGTGGTTTAAAAAATAACACACATTCAATGACACTGGTAGATCCATGTGATTTATGAAAATAACACACATCTAATGACAGTGGTGGATCCATGTGGTTTATGAAAAGAACACACATGCAATGAAACTGGTGGATCCATGAGGTTTATGACAAGAACACATATGCAATAACTCTAGCTGTGGTTTATGAAAAGAACACACATGGAATGACACTGGTGGATCCATGTGGTTTTCGAAAAGAACACAAATGCAATGACTCTAGTTGTGGTTTATGAAAAGAACACAAATGCAATGAACTCTAGTGGATCCATGTGGTTTATTAAAAGAACACACATGCAATGACTCTAGTGGTGGTTTATGAAAAGAACACGCATGCAATGACACTAGTGGATCCATGTGGTTTATGAAAAGAACACACATGCAATGACACTAGTGGATCCATGTGGTTTATGAAAAGAACACAAATGCAATGACACTGGTGGATCCATGTGGTTTATGAAAAGAACACACATGCAATGATACTGGTGGATCCATGTGGTTTTTGAAAAGAACACAAATGCAATGACTCTTGTTGTGGTTTATGAAAAGAACACAAATGCAATGAACACTAGTGGTGGTTTAAAAGAAGAAGACACATGCAATTACTCTTGTGGTGGTTTATGAAAAGAACACACATGCAATGACTGTGGCATCCCGCAAAACCACTACTAGAAAATCACTGTGTTTTTGTGCACTGCATCATCATGACCGCATGCTCATGTCATCATGCCACATTGCATTTGAGCATCGTCATGTCATCATGCATTTATTTGTCTAAAACTATTTTCGAAAAGCCTATTTTTGTTTTCTAAATACCCCGTCTCTAATTTCAAATCAAAAACCCGGGTCGTTCTGGATATTTTTCTTTTGTCTAAAAAGGATTCTAAAAGGCTTGTTTGTAATAAATAAAATATTTAAATTATTTTGGGAGGCAGCCAGCCGGGCCTGAAAGGCCAGCCGGCCACCTCCAGATAAACACCCTAGTCTATCCAAAGCGCAACCCTAACCCTCTCTCCCCTCACCCTAATCCCTCCCCAACCACACACGCACGCACACAGCGCGCTGGCCACACCCCCATGCACACACGCCACCTGGGCACGCAGCCCCAGGCCGCCACCTGCTTCCACCCTGCCACCTCACTCCCTCCATTCACCGCCTGCCACCTCACCCGCGCGGGCCCCACCTCTCCTGGTGGACAGCCACTCCCTCTCCCTACCCACCTGCCGCCGCCACCTGCACATCCCCCACCCCACTTGGTCGCTCCCCTCCTTCCACCCGATCGCCACCTACCCCACCTGGGCGCGCCCTCCCATCCACACGCGCCTCCGTGACCGCGTCCCCTCCTCGCGGCCCCACTCCTCCTCGATCCCATCGCCCCACCAACCCTGCCTTCCTCCTTCCTCCCCCGAGACCCGTCTTCCTCCTTCCTCCCCCGAGCCCTATCTCCACCAACCTGTTGCCGCCCGGGCCGCCGTACCCTCTTCCCGGTGCCGCCGCCTCCTGGCCCTCCTCTCTGCGACCTCGGCCTTCCCCGCGCCGAGCCCGTACCTGCCGGCTACCGCTCCGCCTCGCGGCCTGGTCGCTCTCCACCCTGGCGCCCGTCTCCTCGCTGCAAATCAACGTCGGCCTCCCCTTCCGCGAGCTCCACCCCCTCGGCAACCTGGCGCCACCACGAACCCCACCTAGTGGGCCTGCTCCGACCCCGCCTCATCCGTCGGCCCCGCTAGCCATCTGCAGGCCGCCGCTGCCCGGCCTTCTCCGCAGGGCCTCACCACCGCCCAGCCCGCGTCGATGCACGGCCGTGGATGCTCTGCCTTGGTCTCCCGGCCGCCGTTTCTTTTTCCTAGACAGGGTCCCTGCGCGGTCTGCATCCGCCGCCTGTGTTGCTACGTCTCTGCGTGCGTCTACATCACCATCCGGCCCTATTCCATGTTCTGCTATGTTTCTAGGTCGCGTGAGCTCCCACAGAACTTGTTCTTGTACATACGTTTGTGAAGAAGATGAACAGAGAATGGGGTGGCAATATTTGTTCCTCCATTTGATGTGCTCCGATGTGTGGTGGAAGCTGCCAAGTCCATCATCTCCTCGAGTTTTGTCGACAAGATCTTAATACCTCGGAGATGCGTGGACGTGAACAAAAGTCGCACCAAGTGCAACTCTGACAACGTCACCCGAGAACTCCGACGAGGATGCCAAGATCTCCGCCGCGAAACGACAAGACCGTCGACATGACCCAAAGACCGCGGAACGACAAGACCGTCGACATGAGCTTGATTCATTTCTCTTTCTTGGGGCCACAAAGTAGTTTGGGGCTTTATTACTATCCTGTACTTATGCCATGTTTTACTGCTTTATTTAAGATTGTGCGTGGAGCACCTGTACTGTTTAGGATTGCGGAGTGTTTTCGCGGTATCGACAAGCCTAGTCACACTTTCGGGTGCCCAGTCGTTTACAACCATTGGCGCAAACCTTGGGTCCGTCTCGGAGCCGGCCAACTTCATTGCGGGTAGCTTAATGGGGTGGCCCCTGAAATATGTTATGAATCCTGTGATTGCTTTGTCGTGAAAGCCTCGTTGGGTTTTGAGTTGGTTTTCCGAGGTTGATCGAGTGTGTGTTGCTATTTGTGCACCCCTGCAGGGTAAAACTTTCTGAAAGCCGTGTCCGCGGTTATGGACGACTTGGAGCACAGTATCTCGATCATAGACAAGCATAACTAAAGTAGTGCTATGAATTTGACTTAGTATGTGACTAGTAATCAGCTTTACTACAATGGAATGGATAATAAAAATGCCAACAACTGGTGGATCTGTGGTGATGTGTGTCATACTATACCTGCCTAGTAAGTATTGCAACTCCAATGGAATGTGATAAAAGTGCCAAAAACTGCTGGGTATTGGGATTCCTCAGGACAACTATATCTGACTAGTAAATGTTCCAACTACAACTGAATGGTTAACTAAAACTTCCCACTACTTATGCTATCAGGATGACTCATTCTATCTATATCAGGCTAGTAAGTGCTGCAACTATAATGGAATGAATAAAACTGCCAACTGGGTGAGTTCCTTGGTCCGACTTCCTCGTTTGGTCTCGAGGGGGAATACCAGGATGGGTATGTTTGGTGTTAGTATCAGGTAGGATCCGAATAGGTCTTTCTAATCCCTGTCTAATAGCCGCCAGTTTTACTGAGTCTCTATAGGTTGTTTAGTGCTGTTGCGATGCCGCTCCGTCCACCATACCTATGTAGGCGAGAGCCGCTGAATTCTAGCCTCGCCGTGTACTGGCCTCAGTACTGACGCTCCTCTTTTTCCTTTGCCCGTTGTCGGCACCCCTTTTGTTTTAGCAGGTTTGAGATCGACGTTGTTAGCAGGGTTACCCTTCCGGCTTGGCCTGGGCAGGGTTATGGACGCCATTGGTTATTCTTTAGGGCTCTTAGCCCAATTTGCTTCTTGTCCGTACTCAGACGTTGTATCGATTTCAAGGTGATTTGGATCTTGTATTGTATGTCTGTATTCTTGACTCGTTGAGTCACTGTTGTATATATATCTGTTCTGTGGGTCCCATCAAGGACTGATGTGTAATGGTATTACTTTGTTTTCCACCCGCACGAAAGTGCTTGGTGGGCGTCCTTGAATCTTTTTATGCGGGTTTGGCGGAAAGGGCTAAAACTTGCATAGGGCCGATTCGAGTGTGTTACAGAGTGGTATCAGAGCTCAGCAGTTGTGATACCTCACAAGTCGACCCTGTAGGATAACCTAGCTAACGGCCGAAGTAGAGAGTCAAAACTATTTTGCAAAATCGGGTGGATAGATCTGATTAGGTCTGCTTTTACTCCTTACCCCTCTGCTGTTCTCCTCTTACCTCTATGCGTTTTGAATCTGCTCTCTTATCTTTTCTTCGAGTTCAGGGTTTCTCGTGGTTGGGTTTTCCGTCGTACCTTCAGGGTTTCGCCTCCTCCTTTGGTAACCGTGTTTCTACATCCGGTCTTCATGCTATCTGAGTGATCCTTTATCTGTGGTACCATTCTTTGTTCCTTGTTTGTGCCTTCTGGTGTTTTCTGACGCGACGACATCATCTACGCCAGATCCGATGCAGAGTTTGCATCACTCCATTGTTTCCGAACCTCGCTTGTCGAGATCTTCAGTCTGAATTCCGAGAGTTGGTTGTATAATTCACCTATTCGTGTGCAGAGTAATGGTTTGGGTGCGCGATGGACTGATCACCATCCGACTACCCTTATCATTCGCTTTTGTATATTGAATCGGTGGATCTAGCAACTTTACTCCGTCCACGGAAGCTAGAGGTGGCTTTATTTGTAGATACCTCTACCTTCGCCCTTTGTTCCCAGAGTGTTCTCTCGACGATCACGGACAACGGCCTCTTGTTAGTGGTGTCGCGAGGATCTACACGAAGCGAGAAGATTCTGATCATCGGCCTTCTTCCCGGTACCATGAGGAAGATCTTGAGGGCGAGATCCCTTGTTAGTGGTGTCAAATTGTGGCATCCCGCAAAACCACTACTAGAAAATCGCTGTGTTTTTGTGCATTGCATCATCATGACCGCATGCTCATGTCATCATGCCACATTGCATTTGAGCATCATCATGTCATCATGCATTTATTTGTCTAAAACTATTGTCGAAAAGCCTATTTTGTTTTCTAAATACCCTGTCTCTAATTTCAAATCAAAAACCCCGGTCATTCCGGATATTTTTCTTTTGTCTAAAAAGGATTCTAAAAGGCTTGTTTGTAATAAATAAAATATTTAAATTATTTTGGGAGGCAGCCAGCCGGGCCTGAAAACCCAGCCGGCCACCTCCAGATAAACACCCTAGTCTATCCAAAGCCTAACCCTAACCCTCTCTCCCCTCACCCTAATCCCTCCCCAACCACACACGCACGCACATAGCGCGCTGGCCACACCCCCCCGCGCACACGCCACCTGGGCGCGCAGCCCCAGGCCGTCACCTGCTTCCACCCTGCCACCTCACTCCCTCCATTCATCGCCTGCCACCTCACCCGCGCGGGCCCCACCTCTCCCGGTGGACAGCCACTCCCTCTCCCCACCCACCTGCCGCCGCCACCTGCACATCCCCCACCCCACCTGGTCGCTCCCCTCCTTCCACCTGATCGCCACCTACCCCACCTGGGCGCGCCCTCCCATCCACACGCGCCTCCGTGCCCGTGTCTCCTCCTCGTGGCCCCACTCCTCCTTGATCCCATCGCCCCACCAACCCCAGCTTCCTCCTTCCTCCCCCGAGCCCCGTCTTCCTCCTTCCTCCCCCGAGCCCTGTCTCCACCAACCTCCTGCCGCCCGGGCCGCCGTACACTCTTCCCCGCGCCGCCGCCTCCTAGCCCTCCTCTCCGCGGACTCGACCTTCCCCGCGCCGAGCCCGTACCTGCCGGCCGCCGCTCCGCCTTGCGGCCCGGTCGCCCTCCACCCTGGCGCCCATCTCCTCGCCGCAAATCAACGCCGGCCTCCCCTTCCGCGAGCTCCACCCCCTCGGCAACCTGGCGCCACCGCGGACCCCACCTAGTGGGCCTGCTCCGACCCTGCCTCGTCCGTCGGCCCCGCCATCCATCTGCAGGCCGCCGCCGCCCGGCCTTCTCCGCAGGGCCTCACCACCGCCCGGCCCGCGTCGATGCACGGTCGTGGATGCTCTGCCTCGGTCTCCCGGCCGCCGTTTCTTTTTCCTAGACAGGGTCCCTGCACGGTCTGCATCTGCCGCCTGTGTTGCTACGTCTCCGCGTGCGTGTACATCGCTGTCCAGCCCTATTCCATGTTCTGCTTTGTTTCCAGGTCGCGTGAGCTCCCATAGAACCTGTTCTTGTACATACGTTTGTGAAGGAGATGAACAGAGAATGGGGTGGCAGTATATGTTCCTCCATTTGATGTGCTCCGATGTGTGGTGGAAGCTGCCAAGTCCATCATCTCCTCGAGTTTTGTTGACAAGATCTTAATACCTCGGAGAGGCGTGGACGTGAACAAAAGTCGCACCAAGTGCAACTCCGATAACTTCACCCGAGAACTCCGACGAGGACACCAAGATCTCTGCCGCGAAACGACAAGACCGTCGACATGACCCGAAGACCGCGGATGCGACAAGATCGTCTCTCGGATGCCAAGTCCTTCGGCCCCGGCAAAACCGACGACCCGGCCAAGATCCGAAGACCGAACCCTGGTGCGCCAAGTTCTTCGACCCCGAGGACCGATCCATCGGATGCGACAAGATCCCTTCTCAGAACCACCAAGTACTTTCCTCTCAGGCGCCAAGTCCCAAACCTGGAGACCGCCAAGATCGCCACCGGAACGACAAGTACTTCACCCCGGATGCCAAGACCGACCCGATATGCGGACCCGACAAGATCTTCGCGACCACAAGATCGACACCGACCAGGGCGAATCCGATGAGCCCCCCAATGCCAAACCAAGTGCTTCTTCCCGGAAAGCCAAGCTCTCCTTCCGTTTTCCGAGACCGATCTCGTCGAACCGTTCCCCCCATCGAACCCTAGGACCCAGACCCGAACCCCCGGAACCCAAGATCTTCGGAACCACATGTGTGACACCTTTTCCGAGCCCTATTTTATAAATTCTATATATAAAATCTGTTGCAGATAAATTGATCATGCTTGCATACATGTTTGTGGTTTGGGGACATTATGCCGATTCACCTCATAATTAAATATAAAGTACATATGCGAGATATCTTTGTCGTATTCCGGACTCCATTTAAATTTGTGTAGCGAACCGATGCCATGTTTCGCCCTGTTAATACAACATTTAAATTGCGTGGTATCTAAATAACTGGAACCTATTAATTAATTGTCGGGAACCCGGTTCCGCTTAATACTGCCTAATTGCACCGCATCTGCATCATATCATAATCATGCCCGATCTTTTGCCGTAGTATTAAATATTGCATCCGGTGTTTCTTCTAGTGTTTGCTTCTTCGCGGATTAGGCCGATGAGTTGATGCGAGTATCGACAAGTTCTCCGGATATGATCCGTCGGCAGTGTTTCCCAGGCGAGCATCTCTCCCCCTTCTACCTATTTTGCATTTATAGTCTTTATTTCCTCCTGTTGATCTATTGCTATCTGTGTCGCGATGCTTTAGTGTTCCATACCAGATATATCCCGTGCAGCCTCTATATTGCCATGGACACCTCCTAATACCTGTGTTTGATAGTCAGTCTTGCGAGTCGTAGTCGCTTGCTCATGTGCTGGTTCATGTCGTTGTCGTTCCACCGTTAATGGAAGGTTGGCACATGCTTAATGGTGGAGATGCTTTATGGTGGAGATGATCATGACTTTAATTACAACTATTAAATTGCTAGATATAATAAATGCAGAGGCAATAGATGTTATTTGGTTCTTCCACGCTCACTTGTGTCCCGTAGGACCCCGAGTACTTGATACTTGTTCCTTGACTATTTGCACTATCCACATCTGGGAGACCCTATGGGATCCCCCTGAGCCAGAGCTTGATTCATTTCTCTTTCTTGGGGCCACAAAGTAGTTTGGGGCTTTATTACTATCCTGTACTTATGCCATGTTTTACTGCTTTATTTAAGATTGTGCATGGAGCACCTGTATTGTTTAGTATTGCGGAGTGTTTTCGCGGTATCGACAAGCCTAGTGACACTTTCGGGTTCCCAGTCGTTTACAGCCATGGCGCAAACCTTGGGTCCGTCTCGGAGCCGGCCAACTTCGTTGTGGGTAGCTTAATGGGGTGGCCCCTGAAATATTTTATGAATCATGTGATTGCTTTGTCGTGAAAGCCTCGTGGGTTTTGAGTTGGTTTTTCCGAGGTTGATCGAGTGTGTGTTGCTATTTGTGCACCCCTGCAGGGTAAAACTTTCTGAAAGCCGTGTCCGTGGTTATGGAAGACTTGGAGCACAGTATCTCGATCATAGACAAGCATAACTAAAGTAGTGCTATGAATTTGACTTAATATGTGACTAGTAATCAGCTTTACTACAATGGAAAGGATAATAAAAATGCCAACAACTAGTGGATCTGTGGTGATGTGTGTCATACTATACCTGCCTAGTAAGTATTGCAACTCCAATGGAATGTGATAAAAGTGCCAAAAACTGCTGGGTATTGGGATTCCTCAGGACAACTATATCTGACTAGTAAATGTTCCAACTACAACTGAATGGTTAACTAAAACTGCCCACTACTTATGCTATCAGGATGACTCATTCTATCTATATCAGGCTAGTAAGTGCTGCAACTATAATGGAATGAATAAAACTGCCAACTGGGTGAGTTCCTTGGTCCGACTTCCTCGTTTGGTCTCGAGGGGGAATACCAGGATGGGTATGTTTGGTGTTAGTATCAGGTAGGATCCGAATAGGTCTTTCTAATCCCTCTCTAATAGCCGTCAGTTTTACTGAGTCTCTATAGGTTGTTTAGTGCTGTTGCGATGCCGCTCCGTCCACCATACCTATGTAGGCGAGAGCCGCCGAATTCTAGCCTCGCCGTGTACTGGCCTCAGTATTGACGCTCCTCTTTTTCCTTTGCCCTTTGTCGGCACCCCTTTTGTTTTAGCAGGTTTGAGATCGACATCGTTAGCAGGGTTACCCTTCCGTCTTGGCCTGGGCAGGGTTATGGACGCCATTGGTTATTCTTCAGGGCTCTTAGCCCAATTTGCTTCTTGGCCGTACTCGGACAAATCTAATGTACTCTAGTGGTGGTTTAGGAGAAGAACACACATGGAATTATTCTAGTGGTGATTTATGAAAAGAACACACATGCAATGACACTGGTGGATCCATGTGTTTTATGAAAAGAACACACATTCAATGACTCTAGCAGTGGTTTAGGAAAAGAACACACAGGCAATGACATGGGTGGATCCATGTGGTTTAAAAAAAAACAAATGCAATGACTCTAGTTGTGGTTTATGAAAATAACACAAATGCAATGAACTCTAGTGGTGGTTTATGAAAAATAACACACATGCAATGACTCTAGTGGATCAATATGTTGTTCAGAAAAACAACACATATTCAATGACACTGGTGGATCCATCTGGTTTATGAAAAGAACACACACCCAATGACTCTAGTGGTGGTTTATGAAAAGAACACACATGCAATGACACTGGTGGATCCATGTGGTTTATGAAAACAACACATATCCAATGACACTAGTGGATCCATGTGGTTTAGTAAAATAACACACAAGCAATGACTCTAGTGGTGGTTTAGGAGAAGAACACACATGCAATTACTCTAGTGGTGGTTTATGAAAAGAACACACATGCAATGACACTGGTGGATCCATGTGTTTTATGAAAAGAACACACATTCAATGACTCTAGCGGTTGTTTATGAAAAAAACACACATGCAATTACATGGGTGGATCCATGTGGTTTTTTTTAAGAAAAACAAATGCAGTGAATCTAGTTATGGTTTATGAAAATAACACAAATGCAATGAACTCTTGTGGTGGTTTATGAAAAATAACACACATGCAATGACTCTAGTGATCAATATGTTGTTTATAAAAAGAACACACATTCAATCACACTGGTGGGTCCATGTGGTTTATGAAAATAACACACATCCAATGACTCTAGTGGTGGTTTATGAAAAGAACACACACTCAATGACACGGGTGGATCCATGTGGTTTATGAAAACAACACACATCCAATGACACTGGTGGATCCATGTGGTTTAGTAAAATAACACACATGTAATGACTCTAGTGGTGGTTTATGAAAAGAACACACATTCAATGACTCTAACGGTGGTTTATGAAAAGAACACACATGCAATGACATGGGTGGATCCATGTGGTTTTAAGAAAAACAAATGCAATCACTCTAGTTGAGGTTTATGAAAATAACACAAATGCAATGAACTCTATTGGTGGTTTATGAAAAATAACACACATGCAATAAATCTAGTGGATCAATATGTTGTTCATAAAAAGAACACACATTCAATGACACTGGTGGATCCATGTGGTTTATGAAAAGAACACACATCCAATGACTCTAGTGGTTGTTTATGAAAAGAACACATATGCAATGAATCTGGTGGATCCATGTGGTTTATGATAACAACACACATCCAATGACACTGGTGGATCCATGTGGTTTAGTAAAATAACACACATGTAATTACTCTAGTGGTTGTTTAGGAGAAGAACACACATGCAATGACTCTAGTGGATCGATATGTGGTTTCAAAAAGAACACACATTCAATTATATTGGTGGATCCATGTGGTTTATGAAAAGAACACACATCCAATGACACTGGTGGATCCGTGTGGTTTATGAAACGAACACACATGTAATGACACTGGTGGATCCATGTGGTTTATGAAAAGAACACACATGCAATAACTCTAGCTGTGGTTTATGAAAAGAACACACATGCAATGACACCGGTGGATCCATATGGTTTTTGAGAATAACACAAATGCAATGACTCTAGTTGAGTTTTATGAAAAGAACACAAATGCAATGAACTCTAGTGGATACATGTGGTTTACGAAAACAACACACATGCAATTACTCTAGTGGATCCATGTGGTTTATGAAAAGAACACACATGCAATGACTGTAGTGGTGGTTTATGAAAAGAACACACATGCAATGACTCTAGATGTGGTCTATGAAAATAACACACATGCAATGACACTGGTGGATCCATGTGGTTTATGAAAAGAACACACATGTAATGACACTGGTGGATCCATGCGGTTTATGAAAAGAACACAAATGCAATGACACTGGTGGATAATATGGTTTATGAAAAGAACACACATGCAAGGACACTGGTGGATCAATGTGGTTTTTGAAAACAACACAAATGCAATGACTCTAGTTGTGGTTTATGAAAAGAACACAAATGCAATGAACTCTAGAGGTTGTTTAGAAGAAGAAGACACATGCAATTACTCTATTTGTGGTTTATGACAAGAACACACATGTAATGACAATGGTGGATCCATGTGGTCGTAGAAAAGAACACAAATGCAATGACTCCATTTGTGGTTTATGAAAATAACACAAATGCTATGAACTCTAGTGGTGGTTTAGAAAAATAAAACACATGCAATTAGTTTAGTGGTGGTTTATGAAAATAACACACATGCAATGACACTGGTGGATCCATGTGGTTTTCGAAAAGAACAAAAATGCAATGACTCTAGTTGTGGTCTAAGAAAATAACACAAATGCAATGAACAATAGTGGTGGTTTAGGAGAAGAACACATATGCAATGACTCTAGCTGTGGTTTATGAAACGAAATACACATGCAATGACACTGGTGCATCCATGTGGTTTATGAACAGAACACACATGCAATCACACTGGTGGATCCATGTGGTTTTTGAAAAAACACAAATGCAATGACTCTAGTTGTGCTTTATGAAAATAACACAAATGCAATGAACTCTTGTGGTGGTTTATGAAAAAGAACACACATGCAATGACTCTAGTGGATCAATATGTGGTTTAGAAAAAGAATGCACATTCAATGACATTTGAGTTTCAATATGGTTTATGAAAAGAACACACATCCAAAGATTCTAGTTGTGGTTTATGAAAAGAACACACATGCAATGACATAGTGGATCCATGTGGTTTCTGAAAACAACACACATGCAATGACTCTAGATGTGGTATATGAAAAGAACAAACATGGAATGACACTAGTGGTGGTTTATGAAACGAAATACACATGCAATAACACTGGTGCATCCATGTGGTTTATGAACAGAACACACATGCAATCACACTGGTGGATCCATGTGGTTTTTGAAAAAACACAAATGCAATGACTCTAGTTGTGCTTTATGAAAATAACACAAATGCAATGAACTCTTGTGGTGGTTTATGAAAAAGAACACACATGCAATGACTCTAGTGGATCAATATGTGGTTTAGAAAAAGAATGCACATTCAATGACACTTGACTTTCCATGTGGTTTATGAAAAGAACACACATCCAAAGACTCTAGTTGTGGTTTATGAAAAGAACACACATGCAATGACATACTGGATCCATGTGGTTTCTGAAAACAACACACATGCAATGACTCTAGATGTGGTATATGAAAAGAACAAACATGGAATGACACTAGTGGTGGTTTATGAAAGAAATACACATGCAATGACACTGGTGCATCCATGTGGTTTATGAAAATAACACACATGCAATGACACTGGTGGATCCATGTGGTTTATGAAAAGAACACACATTCAATGACTCTAGTTGTGGTTTATGAAAAGAACACATATGCAATGACACTGGTGAATCCATGTGGTTTATGAAAAGAGCACACATTCAATTACTATAGTTGTGGTTTATGAAATGAACCCACATGCAAGGACACTGGTGGATCCATGTGATTTTTGAAAAGAACACAAATGCAATGACTCTAGTTGTGCTTTATGAAAATAACACAAATGAAATGAACTCTTGTGGTGGTTTATGAAAAAGAACACACATGCAATGACTCTAGTGGATCAATATGTGGTTTAGAAAAAGAATGCACATTCAATGACACTTGAGTTTCCATATGGTTTATGAAAAGAACACACATCCAAAGACTGTAGTTGTGGTTTATGAAAAGAACACACATGCAATGACATAGTGGATCCATGTGGTTTCTGAAAACAACACACATGCAATGACTCTAGATGTGGTATATGAAAAGAACAAACATGGAATGACACTAGTGGTGGTTTATGAAACGAAATACACATGCAATGACACTGGTGCATCCATGTGGTTTATGAACAGAACACACATGCAATCACACTGGTGGATCCATGTGGTTTTTGAAAAAACACAAATGCAATGACTCTAGTTGTGCTTTATGAAAATAACACAAATGCAATGAACTCTTGTGGTGGTTTATGAAAAAGAACACACATGCAATGACTCTAGTGGATCAATATGTGGTTTAGAAAAAGAATGCACATTCAATGACACTTGACTTTCCATGTGGTTTATGAAAAGAACACACATCCAAAGACTCTAGTTGTGGTTTATGAAAAGAACACACATGCAATGACATAGTGGATCCATGTGGTTTCTGAAAACAACACACATGCAATGACTCTAGATGTGGTATATGAAAAGAACAAACATGGAATGACACTAGTGGTGGTTTATGAAAAGAAATACACATGCAATGACACTGGTGCATCCATGTGGTTTATGAAAAGAACACACATGCAATGACACTGGTGGATCCATGTGGTTTATGAATAGAACACACATTCAATAACTCTAGTTGTGGTTTATGAAAAGAACACATATGCAATGACACTGGTGAATCCATGTGGTTTATGAAAAGAGCACACATTCAATTACTATAGTTGTGGTTTATGAAATGAACCCACATGCAAGGACACTAGTGGATCCATGTGATTTTTGAAAAGAACACAAATGCAATGACTATAGTTGTGGTTTATGAAAATAACACAAATGCAATGAACTCTAGTGGTGGTTTAGAAGAAGAAGACACACACAATTACTCTAGTTGTGGTTTATGAAAAGAACACACATGCAATGACAATGGTGGATCCATGTGGTTGTAGAAAAGAACACAAATGCCATTACTCTATTTGTGGTTTAAGAAAAGAACACAAATGCAATGAACTCTAATGGTGGTTTAGAAGAATGAGACACATGCAATTACTTTAGTGGTGGTTTATGAAAAGAACACACATGCAATGACACCGGTGGATCCATGTGGTTTTCGAAAAGAACACAAATGCAATGACTCAAGTTGTGGTTTATGAAAAGAACACAAATTCAATGAACAATAGTGGTAGTTTAGGTGAAGAACACACATGCAATGACTCTAGCTGTCGTTTATGAATACAACACACATGTAATGACACTAGTGAAGCCATGTGGTTTTTGAAAAAACACAAATGCAATGACTCTAGTTGTGGTTTACGAAAATAACACAAATGCAATGAACTCTAGTGGTGGTTTATAAAAATAACACACATACAATGACTCTAAAGGATCAATATGTGGTTTAGGAAAAGAAAGCACACTCAACGACACTGGAGGATCCGTGTGGTTTATGAAAAGAACACACATCCAAAGACTCTAGTGGTGGTTTATGAAAAGAACATACATGTAATGACACTGGTGGATCCATGTGGTTTCTGAAACGAACACACATGCAATGACTCAAGATGTGGTTTATGGAAAGAACACACATGCAATGACACTAGTGGTGGTTTATGAAAAGAACACACATGCAATGACACTGGTGGATCCATGTGGTTTATGAAAAGAACACGCATGCAATGACACCGGTGGATCCATGTGGTTTATGAAAAGAACACACATTCAATGACTATAGCGGTGGTTTATGAAAAGAACACACATGCAAAGACACTAGTGAATCCATGTGGTTTTTAAAAATAACACAAATGCAATAACTCTAGTTGTGGTTTATGAAAATAACACAAATGCATTAAACTCTAGTGGCGTTTTATGAAAAGAACACGAATGAAATGACTCTAGTTGTGTTTTATGAAAATAACACAAATGCAATGACTCTAGTTGTGGTTTTTGAAAAGAACACAAATGCAATGACACCGGTGGATGCATGTGGTTTATGAAAAGAACACACATGCAATGACACTGGTGGATCCATGTGGTTTATGAAAAGAACACAAATGCAATTAAACTGGTGGATCCATGTGATTTATGAAAAGAACACAAATGCAATGACTCTAGTAGATCCATGTTGTTTTTGAAAAGAACACAAATGCAATGACTCTAGTTGTGGTTTATGAAAAGAACACAAATGCAATGAACTCTAGTGGATCCATGTGGTTTATGAAAATAACACACATGCAATGACTGTAGTGGTGGTTTATGAAAAGAACACACATGCAATGACACTAGATGTGGTTTATGAAAAGAACACACATGCAATGACACTGGTGGATCCATGCGGTTTATGAAAAGAACACATATGCAATGACTCTAGTTGTGTTTTATGAAAAGAACACAAATGCAATGAACTCTAGTGGATCTATTTGGTTTATGAAAATACCACACATGCAATGACTCTAGTGGTGGTTTATGAAAAAAACACACATGCAATGACACTAGATGTGATTTATGAAAAGAACACACATGCAATGACACTGGTGGATCCATGTGGTTTATGAAAATAACACAAATGCAATGAACTCTAGTGGTGGTTTAGAAGAAGACACATGGAATTACTCTGTTTGTGGTTTATGAAAAGAACACACATGCAATGACAATGGTGGATCCATGTGGTTGTAGAAAAGAACACAAATGCAATGACTCTATTTGAGGTTTATAAAAAGAACACAAATGCAATGAACTCTAGTGGTGGTTCAGAAGAATAATACACATGCAATTACTTTAGTGGTGGTTTACGAAAAGAACACACATGCAATGCCACTTGTGGATCCATGTGGTTTTCGAAAAGAACCCACAAATGCAATGACTCAAGTTGTGGATTATGAAAACAACACAAATGCAATGAACAATAGTGGTGGTTTAGGAGAAGAACACACATGCAATGACTCTAGCTGCGGTTTATGAAAAGAACACACATGCAATGACACTGGTGGATCCATGTTGTTTTTGAAAAAACACAAATGCAATGATTCTAGTTGTGGTTTATGAAAATAACACAAATGCAATGAACTCTAGTGGTGGTTTATGAAAAAGAGCGCACATTCAATGACACTGGAGGATCCATGTGGTTTATGAAAAGAACACACATGCAAAGACTCTAGTGGTGGTTTATGAAAAGAATACACATGAAATGACACTGGTTGATCCATGTGGTTTCTGAAAACAACACACATGCAATGACCCTAGATGTGGTTTATGAAAAGAACACACATGCAATGACACTAGTGGTAGTTTATGAAAATAACATACATGCAATGACACTGGTGGATCCATGTGGTTTATGAAAAGAGCATACATTCAATTACTATAGTTGTGGTTTATGAAATTAACACACATGGAAGGACACTGGTGGATCCATGGGGTTTTTGAAACGAACACAAATGCAATGACTCTAGTTGTGGTTTATGAAAATAACACAAATGCAATGAACTCTAGTGGTTTTTTAGAAGAATAACACACATACACTTACTCTAGTTGTGGTTTATGAAAAGAACACACATGCAATGACAATGCTGGATCCATGTGGTTGTAGAAAAGAACACAAATGCAATTACTCTATTTGTGGTTTATCAAAAGAACACAAATGCAATGAATTCTAATGGTGGTTTAGAATAATAAGACACATGCAATTACTTTAGTGGTGGTTTATGAAAAGAACACACATGCAATGACACTGGTGGATCCATGTGGTTTTCGAAAAGAACACAAATGCAATGACTCTTGTTGTGGTTTATGAAAAGAACACAAATGCAATGAATAATAGTGGTAGTTTAGGAGAAGAACACACATGCAATGACTCTAGCTGTGGTTTATGAAAAGAACACACATGTAATCAAACTAGTGGGGCCATGTGGTTTTTGAAAAAACACAAATGCAATGACTCTAGTTGTGGTTTATGAAAATAACACAAATGCAATGAACTCTAGTGGTGGTTTATAAAAAGAACACACATGCAATGACTCTAATGGATCAATATTTGATTTAGGAAAAGAACGCACATTCAATGACACTGGAGGATCCATGTGGTTGATGAAAAGAACACACATCCAAAGTCTCTAGTGGAGGTTTATGAAAAGAACATACATGTAATGACACTGGTGGATCCATCTGGTTTCTGAAACGAACAAACATGCAATGACTCTAGATGTGGTTTAGGAAAAGAACATACATGGAATGACACTAGTGGTGGTTTATGAAAAGAACACACATGCAATGAGACTGGTGGATCCATGTGGTGTATGAAAAGAACACACATGCAATGACACTGGTGGATCCATGTGGTTTATGAAAAGAACACACATTCAATGGCTCTAGTTGTGGTTTATGAAAAGAACACACATGCAATGATACTGGTGGATCCATATGGTTTATGAAAAGAACACACATTCAATGACTATAGTTGTGGTTTATGTAAAGAACACACATGCAATGACACTAGTGAATCCATGTGGTTTTTAAAAATAACACAAATGCGAAGACTCTAGTTGTGGTTTATGAAAATAACACAAATGCATTGAACTCTAGTGGTGGTTTATGAAAAGAACACAAATGAAATGACTCTAGTTGTGTTTTATGAAAAGAACACAAATGCAATGACTCTGGTTGTGGTTTTTGAAAAGAATACAAATGCAATGACTCTAGTTGTGGTTTATTAAAATAACATAAATGCAATGAACTCTAGTGGTGGTCTATGAAAAGAATACACATGCAATGACACCGGTGGATCCATGTGGTTTATGAAAAGAACCACATGCAATGACACTAGTGGATCCATGTGGTTTATGAAAAGAACACAAATGCAATTAAACTGGTGGATCCATGTGATTTATGAAAAGAACACACACGCAATGACACTGGTGGATCCATGTGGTTTTTGAAAAGAATAGAAATGAAATGACCCTAGTTGTGGTTTATTAAAAGAACACAAATGTAATGAACTCTAGTGAATCCATGTGGTTTATGAAAATAACACACATGCAATGACTCTGGTGGTGGTTTATGAAAAGAACACACATGCAATGACACTAGATGTGGTTTATGAAGAGAACACACATGCAATGACACTGGTGGATCCATGTGTCTTTTGAAAACAACACACATGCAATGAAAAGAACACAAATGCAATGAACTCTGGTGGATCCATGTGGTTTATGAAAATAACACACATGCAATGACTCTAGTTGTGGTTTATGAAAAGACAACACATGCAATGATACTGGTTGTGGGTTATGAATAGAACACAAACGCAATGACTCTAGTTGTGGTTTATTAAAATAACATAAATGCAATGAACTCTAGTGGTGGTCTATGTAAAGAACACACATGCAATGACACCGGTGGGTCCATGTGGTTTATGAAAAGAACACACATGCAATGACACTAGTGGATCCATGTGGTTTATGAAAAGAACACAAATGCAATTAAACTGGTGGATCCATGTGATTTATGAAAAGAACACACATGCAATGACACTGGTGGATCCATGTGGTTTTTAAAAAGAACACAAATGCAATGACTTTAGTTGTGGTTTATTAAAAGAACACAAATGCAATGAACTCTAGTGGATCCATGTGGTTTATGAAAATAACACACATGCAATGACTCTAGTGGTGGTTTATGAAATGAACACACATGCAATGACACTAGATGTGGTTTATGAAAAGAACACACATGCAATGAATCTGGTGGATCCATGTGTCTTTTGAAAATAACACACATGCAATGACTCTAGTTGTGGTTTATGAAAAGAACACAAATGCAATGAACTCTAGTGGATCCATGTGGTTTATGAAAATAACACACATGCAATGACTCTAGTTGTGGTTTATGAAAAGACAACACATGCAATGACACTAGTTGTGGTTTATGAAAAGAACACAAACACAATGACTCTAGTTGTGGTTTATGAATAGAACACAAATGCAATGAACTCTAGTGGTGGTTTAGAAGAAGAAAAACATGCAATTACTCTAGTTGTGGTTTATAAAAAGAACACACATGCAATGACAATGGTGGATCCATGTGGTTGTAGAAAAGAACCCAAATGCAATGACTCCATTTGTGGTTTATGAATAGAACACAAATACAATGAACACTAGTGGTGGTTTAGAAGAATAAGACACATGCAATTACTTTAGTGGTGGTTTAGGATAAGAACACACATGCAATGACTCTAGCAGTGGTTTATGAAACGAACACATATGTAATGACACTAGTGGATCCATGTCGTTTTTGAAGAAACACAAATGCAATGACTCTAGTTGTGGTTTATGAAAATAACACAAATGCAATGAACTCTAGTGGTGGTTTATGAAAAAGAACACACATGCAATGACTCTAATGGATCAATATGTGGTTTAGAAAAATAACGCACATTCAATGATACTGGAGGATCCAGGTGGTTTATGAAAAGAACACACATCCAAAGACTCTAGTGGTTGTAACATCCCAAATTTTAGGATTGCAGATGTTACTAGAAGCATGCATCATATCATTGCATCATGGCATCACTCAATAAAAGCCGCATTAAATACTTTCCTAAACCCTCGCCAATGTGTTATTTTATAACCCCATAGTAATCTCCTTCCTTTTACAAAATTTTGGAGACAAATTTCATTATTTTTGGAGTCCATTTGCAGAAGTTATAAGACAAATAGGAAAACAGAAAATAAAAAGATTAAACTACAAAAAAAGGGGGAGACTAGCCTAACCGGGCCAGCCGAGCCGGCCCACCTCTATCTACCGCACGCCAAGCAGAGCGCAGCAGCAGCCGCATAGGCCGGCCCAGCAAGCGCCGCCAGCCGCTCGGCCCGCTCCCCTCGCCTCTCACTGACGCCGCGGTCCCACCTATCATCCCCTCCCTCACCGAGTCCAGGACGAGCACGGCGCACAACTGCGTCGGCACCGACCTCCTCGGCTGAATCGGAACGGAATCTCTGACCCCCGCGCCAAGCCAGGCCGCCTATAAGTACCCTCGTCACGCCTTCCAAGAAACCCTAGCTTTTTCTTCGCAAAACGCCACCGGGCTGCCGCCTTGGAGCTCGAGACCGATTTGGCTGGAGCCGCCGCCGCCGAGCTCGATGGACAGGGTCCGAGACCACCCCTTCCCCTTCTCTCTTCCTCTCTGTCTTCCCGATTAAGTACCGCATCGATTCATGTTTTTTCCCCCTTGAGCAGAGCCCCGTGCCGCCCCAGATTGGTCGCCGGAGACTCGCCGGAGAAGAAGGAAACCGGCGGAGCTTCACCGCAAGCCGAGGCAGCAAGCGCCATCGCCGTCCGTGCTGGAAGGATCGCGAGGTGGAGCTGCACCTCGGGGGACCACTCGACCGCCGCCGAGCATCGCCAACCGACTCGTCGCCGACGTTCATCGTCGTCGTCAAGTCCTCACCATTGTGGTGAGTTCCCTCCATCCCCGTCCATTAGATCACGATCCGACAGTATAGATTAGATCGCCCATACCGAACCGGTACCGACGAGTCGTGAAGCGCCATGTGGCACGTGCTTGTGTCATCGCCGCGTCATCGCCGCGCGCCCCGCTGGACCAATCCCTGGACGGCACTTTTCGTCGCATAGCTGGCGCTGTTCTGTCTTTTCTAAAATAGGCAGAAATTGTTTTAATCTCGTTGAATTCATAGTAATTCGAGTTTTTGTCCAAAATTTGCGTATAATATACCGTTGGATTCGCAAAATTGAGTAGAACACAGATCTACAATAATATTGTTGGTTTACTGCAGCAATCTTGCAGTAGGATTTAAAGTTTAGATTAGAGTATTTTAATTCTAGAAAAATATCCGTAGATTTATTTTAGTTTATTCTTGTTGCGTTGGCTTTGTCTCTATGAGACCTTCTGTACAAATTTTTTACAACTTGCTTAGAGTGTTCAGATCTGATTCGAGGCAGATTGGAGGTGTAGATCTATTTATGAGCTTGTTTATTTAGGTATTAACCCACAATACTTAAAATCTGTGGGGAGTCGATACTAATGACATCCCCAACTCAACAACACCCCAGAATGAAACCCTTGGTCGAAATTGAATCCATCCTTGCATATTACATTGTTACATGCATGCATATTCACCTTCGTGACGTTGTTTTGTCCAAATTGTGATTGTATCTATGTTTGTGTTTTCGTTAGATTGCTCGGAGTGCGCTGAGGAGTACTGATGTGTAGAGTGCTGCTCGGATCAAGGCAAGTTACACCACTTGTACATATTATGTCCCAGTTTTTGACTATGCATGTTTTTACTCTTCAAATCTAGTAATATGCATGTGTAGGTCATTAGTAGATTTTCTTATTACTATTTTTGCAAGTGCGGTTTTGTAGTATGCCATGAGTAGCTTTATACTTAGGAATTTCCGTCCTATTAGGCTCCCCTGTTTTTGCTAAGTATTGCTTGCTATGCTATATATACACTAAGTACCGTTGGGGGGTTCGAAAGACTCAAAAAAATTCTAAGTATGAGAGCTCTCTCGAGCGAACTTTTCTTCTCAAAACCCCCTTCAAAATAAAACTAAGTTTTCTTCTGGGCGGAATGGTTGTCGGGTCAACGAGTGGATATTTGGTGGAGGACGGCCGCCCAGGAATCAAAGAAGTCTGCCATGTTCCATAATTCAGAAGCTTCCAGTGCAACCACAATACATATGGGCTCTGTCTTGTCTTAGTACTTAGTGGGAAACCTCACCGGGGTACCAACATTTGGAGGTTCTCGGCACGGTTGGATCCAGCTGGTAGAGGGGCTACTAAGGGAAGGCTTCGCCATGGTCTGGTCTGTAAAAGGACTTGATCGAGGATTGTGGGGAAAGTGCACAACCTCTCGAGAGTATTGCAATCTGATCGATCAGCCGAGTTCACGGAAAAGAACACTTTGAGCATCTGAAGGATGGAGCCTCTGAAAGATCTTCCTCACTCGTTTACAAACCTAAAGTTCTATAAACCCCAAGGCGTGAGTAATATCGCCATTGGGTGGGATTTTGGGGACTTGGTGCGTGATATCCAAGTGCTAGGTTGATTGGACACTTGGTGAGTAATATCCTCGTGTTTCACTCGACCCTATATTACTTAAACAATGTTTACAAAGTAGGGTAAACTCTTCCTCTTTTCTTCTTACTTAGGGAAAATTGGCCTTATGCAAAATAACCCCAAAGCCTACACTTAGCCTTGCATGTATAGATAGTCTTATTCTTTCCTTGGTGTAATTTTCCAATACATTCAAAGTATTGACCCAACTTGTTGGCTACACGTCTTATGTGCAGAATCCGAACACTGAAAGGTGCGTAGGGATCGCGGGTCTTCACGCAACTAGCCTGAGGCATTGATGGACTCAAGTTTTACTTAGTTTCTACTATTTTATTTGAGCTAGCTATAAGCTATGCAAGTTGTAATAAGTATACTCTGGATTATTCGTGTAATAATGACTTGTGTTTTACATGATATTCATCGACTGTGAAGTGCTAGCTATTGATCCAGGGACTAGCATGTTAATCACAGGGACTTAGGATCCTTAACGATCCGAGGTCACAACAGATGGTATCAGAGCACAAAGTTTCCTGCAGGACGTGACCCCTTGGATTGGAAACAACCTTTTACCATTGTGTGTTTTGCTTTCTATATTCTTCTAGGTTATTTATGCTCTTCTAGTAATTCTCTTCCTTATCACCTTGTGCCTAATTTTCATTCTCCTAACCTAAAGATGACGGCCTTCTACTACGACACCGCCGAAGACATCAATTGCATGTGCTTTGGGGAATGCCTTTTGGTCATCATCAAGACGTTGGAGTTGCCTATGCCGTCAATCAAGGGGAGCGAGTTGAGGAAGATGCACAAGGAAGGATGCTGGGCGATTGAAGTCATCCAACCGGGGCGCAGCGAGTCTGAACTCAAGACAGAGGCCATTGTACTCAACGTCACCAGCAACTCAGAGGAGAAAGGACTTAGCATCAGCATGCATGAGCTCATTGGACGCCTTTGTGGACGCCACCATGAAGATGTTGAAGGCCACTACATCAAGCTCTTTGGAAGACGTGATGAGAAGGGAGTTCCAATCGAGTTAACCCCGGAGGAAAGGGCGGCATGCAAGCGTCGAAGGATCCAATACCAAAACTTGGAGTGCCACATCGACGATCTTGAGAAGGGGAGCTCCTTTGAGATCATGAGGAATGACGAGTTATGCGCCCTAGTCAAGGAGAAGGACGAGAAGATCAAAGAGCTAGAAGAGAAGATCAAGTCCCTAGGAGGTAAGCTCACCGCCCAAGAAAAGAAGTTCGCTAATCAAGAGAAGACGGTGCAGGATAAGAACAAGAGTATTAGGGAACAAAGTCTTGTGCTTGCGAAAAACGAGATGGAGTTTAAGAACTTTGCCACCATGTTGAAGGATCTGCGAGCAGCCAAGAGGAGCTTGGAGGAGAAGATCACGCCCGTGACTATGGGATGATGCTTGATCAAGAAGCTGCAGAGGGAGAAGAAGGAACTTCAAGAGAAACTCGAAGCTACTACCCAGGAGCTGCAAGAGGTGAAGGAACTTCAAGAGAGGCTCGAAGCTGCTACACCAGAGTCGCAGGAGGTGAAGGAACTTCAGGAGATGCTTGAAGCCATGACGAAGTACATGGAGTTATACAAGTCACTACTGGAGAAGGAAGGCTTCACTATTGAGGATGAGGAAGTGGATGATGAGTAGAGTAGATAGTTGGACCACCTTTATTTTTATAGTCAAACATTGTTCGCGATTGTATTGAGTACCAAAACTACATTGGTTTAGTTAACCTTGGTTGAGTTGTGTGCTAGGTGTGCCTTGTGTTTCTCATGTGCTTTTATCGTGTTTACATAAGGGTAGGAGTTTATTCCTTAGGCTTTCTATCTATTTCTTAACTTGTTTCCCAAACCCCACAGATGGCGAGACGTGGGAACAAAAACAACATGCCCCCTGAGATAGCAAAACTTCTGAACTCCTAGAATCAGCTGATCCAACTCCTCACTCAAAACATGCAAAACAACAACAACCCGCCGCCTCCACCACCTCCACCGCCCCAACAGGATCGCCTGACTCGGTTCCTGAGGTT
This sequence comes from Avena eriantha, assembly GCA_910589775.1. Classification (NCBI taxonomy): domain Eukaryota; kingdom Viridiplantae; phylum Streptophyta; class Magnoliopsida; order Poales; family Poaceae; genus Avena; species Avena eriantha. The sequence continues at coordinate 417,533,730 of OU342742.1, forward strand.
GAATCCTCCTATTTTCTCAAGTAGTTCTGGGCCAATTGTGGCAGATGACTGGCTCCGCACCACCGACAAGAAGTTAGACACTGTGCAAGTTGTTGGAGCTGACAGGGTGCACTTTGCCGCGCACCAACTTGAGGGACCAGCTGCTGAATGGTGGGATAATTACCAAGTCACCCACCCTGATATTCAAGCTATCACCTGGAACCAGTTTGAGGCGGCCTTTCGTACTCATCATGTAGCTGCTGGTGTCATGTCACTAAAGAGACGTGAGTTCCGCGACTTCAATCAACTTCACCTCTCTGTCTCTGAGTATGGACCTTTTCAGCAAGCTGGCACGCTATGCACCTGATGATGTTTCCACAGATGCCAAGAGACAGGAGGAGTTCCTAAGGGGACTTAATGATGAGATATCCATTCAGCTTGTGGCTCTGAAGTTTGATAACTATCAGGAACTTCTGGACAGGGCAGTTGTGGTTGATGCAAAGCAAATGAGTATAGAGAACCACAAGTGAAAGTCCACCTCACACAAGCACAACTCAGCCCCATATCAGAAGCAACGCACTTCGTCATGGAGGACATAACCCACAACGGCCATAAACACCGCAATGGAAATGGCAATGGGAAGGATCTAAGTGAGGTGACATGCTTCAAGTGTAACAAGACAGGGCATTATGCAACTACTTGCCCCGAAAAGATGAAGAATGGGAACGGCAATGGACACAACCATGGAAATGGCAATGGTAATGGAAATGGGAAGAAGCCGAATCCATTCGTCAAAGCCACGGTGAATCATGTCTCCGTGGAGGATGCTCGTGAGGCACCTGACTCCGTGATTGGTAAGTTCAAGCTTAACACCACCCCCCGCAGTTGTTCTTTTAGATACTGGTGCATCACATTTATTCATATCAAGGGTATTTGTGGATAGATGCAAGATACCTATGGAGACTATTAGTACTCCCCCAAGGGTAAGTTCTCCTGGAGGAGAAATAGTGGCAAACTCTGGATGCCGTGGGTTAGAACTAATGATTGGGGCACACATCTTTCCCACAAGCCAAGTCGTTCTGGAATCACAAGGCTTAGACATAATTTTGGGCACGAATTAGATGACCGAATATGAGGGAGTCATAGATTGTGCCAAATGGACTGTCGCACTCACAACTCCAGATAAGAAGAGAATCCGCTTTAAGTCGGCCTTTGCACTCAAGGGAGGTATGGTGAACTCTCTTAAGGGGGTTAGCTTGCAGGATGTGCCAATTGTGAAGGAGTATCCAGATGTGTTTCCGGAAGAATTGCCAGGGATGCCTCCTGACCGAGACATCGAGTTTCTCATTGACTTGATGCCTGGCACTGGATCGATAGCAAAGAGACCGTACAAGATGGATGTTGATGAGTTGAAGGAACTTAAGAAACAGCTTAGAGAGCAATTGGACAAAGGCTTCATTTAACCAAGTGCGTCGTCTTAGGGAGCGCCTATCTTATTTGTGGAGAAGAAGGATAAAACCAAGAGACTAGTCGTGGACTACCAGCCATTGAATGAAGTGACAATCAAGAACAAGTACCCTCTACCCAACATTAATGACATGTTCGACCAATTAAAGGGAGCTAGCGTGTTCTCTAAGATTGATCTCCGATCAGGTTATTTCCAGTTAAAGATCCGGGAACAGGATGTACCCAAGACAGCCTTCACCACAAGATACAGATTGTATGAGTATACCGTGATGTCTTTTGGCTTAACCAATGCCCCAGCATACTTCATGACTATGATCAACAAGGTGTTCATGGAGTACTTGGATAAGTTTATTGTGGTATTCATTCATGACATACTCATATATTCCAAGGACGAGAAGGAACATGAGAGGCATCTGCGCCTAATTATGGCAAAGTTAAGGGAACACAAGTTGTATGCCAAGTTTAGCAAATGTGAGTTCTGGTTAAAAGAAGTGGGATTCCTTGGTCACATTGTGTCAGCTAAAGGAGTTGCCGTGGACCCAAGGAAGGTAGCTTCCGTGATAGAATGGGAGTCCCCTAAGAATGTGGGTGATATCAGGAGTTTCTTAGGCCTTGCAGGATATTACCGAAGGTTCATTGAAAACTTTCCCAAGATAGCAAAGCCTATGAGAGAATTGTTGAAGAAGGAAAAGAAGTTCCAATGGACCGAGGCATGTGAAGCAAGCTTTCAAGAATTGAGTAAGTGCTTAGTAACAACACCAGATTTGTGTCTCCCTGACATCCAAAAAGATTTCCAAGTCTATTGCGACTCTTACCGATAAGGACTTAGTAGTGTACTGATGCAAGATGGAAAAGTAGTGTCTTACGCCTCTCGACAACTTAAGAACCATGAGAATAACTACCCCACACACGATTTGGAACTAGCATCAGTTGTGCATGCGCTCAAGGTATGGAGACATTACCTCATGGGCAAACATTGTGATGTGTTCACGGATCACAAGAGTCTTAAGTATATATTCACTCAAAAGGAGTTAAATATGAGGCAAAGGAGATGGCTTGAGCTCATCAAGGACTATGACTTGGACCTGCAGTACCATCCTGGAAAGGCCAATGTTGTGGCTGACGCCTTAAGCCGAAAGGTCTATGTAAATGGACTTACCGTGGGAGAACTTCCAAAGGATTTGTGTGAGCAGTTCAAGGATCTCAGGTTGGAAATAGTTCCGGAGGGGTACTTAGCGACTATGGAGATAGTGCCAACGCTTCTAGACCAAATCAAAGAGGCCTAGAACGGGGACAAAGAGTAGGAAGAGATAAAAGCTAATATAAGCAAGGGTAAAGCAAAAGGGTTTCATATGGATGAACAAGGGACACTTTAGTATGAGAAGCGTTTGTGCGTTCCAGATGATCCTGATATCAGGAAGTTAATTCTTCAGGAAGCTCAAGATTCGCCTTACTCAATTCATCCTGGTAAACAAAGATGTACATGGATGTGAAGGATAGATTCTGGTGGAATAACTTGAAAAGAGAAATTGCTGAATACATCTCCTTGTGTGACGTGTGCAACAGAGTCAAGGCCGAACATCAAAAACCAGCAGTGCTGCTGCAGCCATTACCTATGCTCAATTGTAAGTGGGACAAGGTAGGCATGGATTTTATCACAGGACTACCCCAGACTCGTTCTGGGTATGACTCCATCTGGGTAGTGGTCGATCACTTCACAAAGGTGGCCCACTTTATTCCCGTAAAGACCACCTATACAAGTGCTAAACTTGCCAAGATTTATATGTCAAGGATCGTAAGTCTTCATGGTGTACCCAAGGGGATTGTCTCTGATAGAGGTACCCAATTCACCTCAAAGTTTTGGCGACAGCTACACGAGTCTCTAGGGACACGGCTGGAGTTTAGTACTGCCTTCCACCAACAAACAGATGGACAAACGGAAAGAGTCAATCAGATCTTGGAAGACATGTTAAGAGCATGTGCACTAGACTATGGGTCTAGTTGGGATGATAATTTGCCATATGCGGAATTCTCATACAATAACAGTTACCAAACTAGTATCAAGATGGCTCCATTTGAAGTTCTATATGGAAGAAAGTGTAGAACTCTGCTGCTATGGAGTGGAGTTGGAGAACATAGTTTGTTTGGACCTGAACTAATCAAGGATGCCGAAGAAAAAGTAAGACAGATTCAAGACAGGTTAAAAGTAGCCCAATCCAGGCAAAAGAGTTATGCTGATTCCAAGCGCAGGGATGTAACTTATGAAGTGGGAGACCGTGCATATCTCCGAGTTTCACCACTACAAGGAGTTAAGAGATTTGGAATCAAGGGTAAGTTGGCACCTCGATTCATAGGGCCCTATAGGATTTTGGCTCGTAGAGGGGAGGTTGCCTATCAGTTGGAATTGCCCGAAGTGTTGACTGTTCATGATGTATTCCATGTGTCACAACTAAAGAAGTGTCACCCGGAAATGGCTGAAACACCACTAAAGGATATGGTTCCTTTGGATGAGGTTCAACTGGAAAACGATCTCACCTATGAGGAAAAACCCACCAGGATTCTGGAAACAGCTGAGAGAATTACTCGTACAAAGACTATCAGGTTTTACAAAGTTCAATGGAATCACCATTCCGAGGAAGAGGCCACGTGGGAACGTGAAGAAGACCTGAAGAAAGAACACCCACACCTATTTGCTAACCAACCGGAATCTCGGGGACGAGATTCTTCTTACCGGGGGTAGGTTTGTAACATCCCAAATTTTATGATTGCAGATGTTACTAGAAGCATGCATCATATCATTGCATCATGGCATCACTCAATAAAAGCCGCATCAAATACTTTCCTAAACCCTTGCCAAAGTGTTATTTTATAACCCCGTAGTAATCTCCTTCCTTTTACAAAATTTGGGAGACAAATTTCATTATTTTTGGTGTCCATTTGCAAAAGTTATAAGACAAATAGGAAAACAGAAAATAAAAAGATTAAACTACAAAAAAAAGGGGGAGTCTAGCCTAACCGGGCCAGCCGAGCCGGCCCACCTCTATCTACCGCGCTCCAGGCAGAGCGCAGCAACAGCCGCATAGGCCGGCCCAGCAAGCACCGCCAGCCGCTCTGCCCGCTACCCTCGCCTCTCACTAACGCCGCGGTCCCACCTGTCATCCCCCTCCCTCACCGAGTCCAGGACAAACACGGCGCACAGCCACGTCGGCACCGACCTCCCCGACTGAATCGGAACGGAATCCGTGACCCCCGCGCCAAGCCGGGCTGCCTATAAGTACCCTCGGCACGCCTTCCAAGAAACACTAGCTTTTCCTTCACAAAACGCCACCGGGCTGCCGCCTTGGAGCTCGAGACCGATCTCGCCGGAGCCGCCGCCGCTGAGCTCGACGGACAGGGTCCGAGACCACCCCTTCCCCTTCTCTCTTCCTCTCTGTCTTCCCCATTAAGTACCGCATCGATTCATGTTTTTCCCCCTTGAGTAGAGCCCCGTGCCGCCCCAGATTGGTTGCCGGAGACTCGCCGGAGAAGAAGGAAACCGGCGGAGCTTCACCGCAAGCCGAGGCAGGAAGCGTCGTTGTCGTCCGTGCTGGAAGGATCGAGAGGAGGAGCTGTACCTCGTCGTCCACACCACCGCCTCGGGGGACCACTCGACCGCCGCCGAGCATCGCCGACCGACGCGCCGCTGCCGTTCGTCGTTGTCGTCAAGTCCTCACCGCCGCGGTGAGTTCCCTCCGTCCCGGTCCGTTAGATCGCGATCCGACGTTATAGATTAGATCGGCCATACCGAACCGGTACCGACGAGTCATGAAGCGCCATGTGGCACGTGCTCGCATCATCACCGTGTCATCGCCACGTCAGCACCGCGTCAGCGCCGAGCACCCCGCTGGACCAATCCCTGGACGCCACTTGTCGTCGCATAGCTGGTCGCTATTCTGTCTTTTCTAAAATAGGCAGAAATTGTTTTAATCTCGTTTAATTCATAGTAATTCGAGTTTTTGTCCAAAATTTGCATATAATATACCGTTGGATTCGCAAAATTGAGTAGAACACATATCTACAATAATATTGCTCGTTTACTGCAGAAATCTGGCAGTAGGATTTAAAGTTTAGATTAGAGTATTTTAATTCTAGCAAAATATCCGTAGATCCGTTTTAGTTGATTCTTGTTGCGTTGGCTTTGTATCTATGAGAAATTCTGTGGAAAATTGTTATAACTTGCTTAGAGTGTTCAGATATGTTTCGAGGTAGATTGGAGGTGTAGATCTATTTATGAGCTTGTTTATTTAGGTATTAACCCAAAATACTTAAAATCTGTGGGGAGTCGATACTAATGACATCCCCAACTCAACAACACCCCAGAATGAAACCCTTGGTCGAAATTGAATCCATCCTTGCATATTACATTGTTGCATGCATGCATATTCACCTTCGTGACATTTTTTTAGTGCAAATTGTGATTGGATCCATGTTTGTGTTTTCGTTAGATTGCTCGGAGTGTGCTGAGGAGTACTGTTGTGTAGAGTGCTGCTCGGATCAAGGCAAGTTACACCACTTGTACATATTATGTCCCAGTTTTTGACTATGCATGTTTTTATTCTTCAAATCTAGTAATATGCATGTGTAGGTCTTTAGTAGATTTTCTTATTACTATTTTTGCAAGTGCGATTTTGTAGTATGACATGAGTAGCTTTATACTTAGGAATTTCCGTCCTATTAGGCTCCCCCGTTTTTGCTAAGTATTGCTTGATATGCTATATATACACTAAATATCGTTGGGGGGTTCGAAAGACTCAAAAAAATTCTAAGTATGAGAGCTCTCTCGAGCGACTTTTCTTCTCAAAACCCCCTTCAAAATAAAACTAAGTTTTCTTCTGGGCGGAATGGTTGTCGGGTCAACGAGTGGATATTTGGTGGAGGACGGCCGCCCAGGAATCAAAGAAGTCTGCCATGTTCCAGAATTCAGAAGCTTCCAGTGCAACCACAATACATATGGGCTCTGTCTTGGCTTAGTACTTAGTGGGAAACCTCACCGGGGTACCAACATTTGGAGGTTCTCGGCACGGTTGGATCCAGCTGGTAGAGGGGCTACTAAGGGAAGGCTTCTCCATGGTCTGGTCTGTAAAAGGACTTGATCGAGGATTGTGGGGAAAGTGCACAACCTCTCGAGAGTATTGCAATCTGATCGATCAACCGAGTTCACGGAAAAGAACACTTTGAGCATCTGAAGGATGGAGCCTCTGAAAGATCTTCCTCTCTCGTTTACAAACCTAACGTTCTATAAACCCCAAGGCGTGAGTAATATCGCCATTGGGTGGGATTTTGGGGACTTGGTGCGTGATATCCAAGTGCTAGGTTGATTGGACACTTGGTGAGTAATATGCTCGTGTTTCACTCGACCCTATATTACTTAAACAATGTTTACAAAGTAGGGTAAACTCTTCCTCTTTTCTTCTTACTTAGCGAAAATTGGCCTTATGCAAAATAACCCCAAAGCCTACACTTAGCCTTGCATGTAAATATAGTCTTATTCTTTCCTTGGTGTAATTTGCCAATACATTCAAAGTATTGACCCAACTTGTTGGCTGCACGTCTTATGTGCAGAATCAGAAGACTAAAAGGTGCGTAGGGATCGCGGGTCTTCACGCAATTAGCCTGAGGCGTTCATGGACTCAAGTTTTACTTAGTTTCCGCTGTTTTATTTGAGCTAGCTATAAGATATGCAAGTTGTAATAAGTATACTCTGGATTATTGGTGTAATAATGACTTGTGTTTTACATGATATTCATCCACTGTGAAGTGCTAGCTATTGATCCAGGGACTAGCATGTTAATCACAGGGACTTAGGATCCTTAACGATCCGAGGTCACAACAGATGGTATCAGAGCACAAAGTTTCCTGCAGGACGTGACCCCTTGGATTGGAAACCACCTTTTATTATTGTGTGTTTTGATTTCTATATTCTTCTAGGTTATTTATGCTCTTCTAGTAATTCTCTTCCTTATCACCTTGTGCCTAATTTTCATTCTCCTAACCTAAAGATGACGGCCTTCTACTACGACACCGCCGAAGACATCAATTGCATGTGCTTTGGGGAGTGCCTTTTGGTCATCATCAAGACGTTGGAGTTTATGAAAAGAACACACATGTAATGACACTGGTGGATCCATGTGGTTTCTGAAACAAACACACATGCTATGACTCTACATGTGGTTTATGAAAAGAACACACATGCAATCACACTATTTGTGGTTTATGAAAAGAACACACATCCAATGACATTGGTGGATCCATGTGGTTTATGAAAAGAACACACATGCAATGACACCGGTGGAGCCATGTGGTTTATGAAAAGAACACATATTTAATGATTCTAGTTGTGGTTTATGAAAAGAATAAACATGCAATGATACTGGTGGATCCATGTGGTTTATCAAAAGAACACACATTCAATGACTATAGTTATGGTTTATGAAAAGAACACACATGCAATGACTCTAGTGAATCAATGTGGTTTTAAAAAACACAAATGCATTGAACTCTAAGAAGACACTTGCAATGAGACTAGTGGATCCATGTGGTTTATGAAAGGAACACACATGCAATTATACTAGTGGATCCATGTGGTTTATGAAAACAACATAAATGCAATGAACTCTAGTGGATCCATGTGGTTTATGAAAAGAACACACAAGCAATGACTCTACTTGTGGTTTATGAAAAGAACAAACATGCAATGACTCTAGATCTGGTTTATGAAAAGAACACGCAAGCAATGACACTGGTGTATCCATGTGTTTTATGAAAAGATCACACATGCAATGACTCTAGATGTGGTTTATGAAAACACACATGCAATGACACTAGTGGTGGTTTATTAAAAAAACACACATGTAATGACACTAGTGGATCCATGTGGTTTATGAAAAGAACACCCTTGAAATGATTCTAGATGCGGTTTATGAAAGAACACATATGCAATGACACTGGTGGATCCATGTGGTTTATGAAAAGAATACACATGCAATGACACTGGTGGATCCATGTGGTTTATGAAAAGAACACACGTTCATTGACTCTAGCTGTGGTTTATGAAAAGAACGCACATGCAATGACACTTGTGGATCCATGTGGTTTTAAAAAAACACAAATGCAATCACTCTAGTTGTGGTTTATTAAAATAACACAAATGCAATGAACTCTAGTGGTGTTTTATGAAAAGAACACACATCCAAGGACAGTGGTGGATCCATGTTGTTTATGAAAAGAACACACATGAAATGACACTGGTGGATCCGTGTGGTTTATGAAAAGAACACAAATGCAATTACACTGGTGGATCCATGTGATTTATGAAAAGAACACACATGCAATGACACTAGTGGATCCATGTGGTTTTTGAAAAGAACACAAATGCAATGAGTCTAGTTGTGGTTTATGAAAGTAACACAAATGCAATGAACTCTAGTGGTGGTTTAGAATGGGAAGAAACATGCAATTACTCTAGTGGTGGTTTATGAAAAGAACACGCATGCAATGACACTAGTGGATCCATATGATTTTTGAAAAAAACACACATGCAATGACTATATGTGGTTTATGAAAAGAACACACATGCAATGAGAGTGGTGGATCCATGTGGTTTATGAAAAGAACACCCTTGCAATGACTCTAGATGTGGTTTATGAAAAGAAGACACATGCAATGAGACTAGTGGATCCATGTGGTTTATGTAAATAACACACATGCAATGATACTGGTGGATCCATTATGTTTTATGAAAACAACACAAATTCAAAGAACTCTACTGGAACCATGTGGTTTATGAAAAGAACACACAAGCAATGACTCTAGTGGTGGTTTGTGAAAAGAACAAACATGCAATGACTCTAGATCTGGTTTATGAAAAGAACACGCAAGCAATGACACTGGTGTATCCATGTGTTTTATGAAAAGATCACACATGCAATGACTCTAGACGTGGTTTATGAAAAAACACATGCAATGACACTAGTGGTGGTTTATTAAAAAAATACACATGTAATGACACTGGTGGATCCATGTGGTTTATGAAAAGAACACCCTTGCAATGACTCTAGATGTGGTTTATGAAAAGAACACATATGCAATGACACTAGTGGATCCATGTGGTTTATGAAAAGAATACACATGCAATGACACTGGTCGATCCATGTGGTTTATGAAAATAACACACATTCATTGACTCTAGATGTGGTTTATTAAAAGAACACACATGCAATGACACTGGTGGATCCATGTGGTTTTTGAAAAAACACAAATGCAATGACTCTAGTTGTGGTTTATTAAAACAACACAAATGCAATGAACTCTAGTGGTGGTTTCTGAAAAGAACACACATGCAATGACAGTGGTGTATCCATGGGGTTTATGAAAAGAACACACATGCAATGGCACTGGTGGATCCATGTGGTTTATGAAAAGAACAAAAATGCAATTACACTGGTGGATCCATGTGATTTATGAAAAAAACACATGCAATGACACTGGTGGATCCATGTGGTTTTTGAAAATAACACAAATTCAATGAGTCTAGTTGTGGTTTATGAAAGTAATACAAATTCAATGAACTCTAGTGGTGCTTTAGAATAAGAAGAAACATGCAATTACTCTAGTGGTGGTTTATGAAAAGAACACGCATGCAATGACACTAGTGGATCCATGTTGTTTTTGAAAAGAATACACATGCAATGACTCTATATGTGGTTTATGAAAAGAACACACATGCAACGACAGTGGTGGATCCATGTGGTTTATGAAAAGAACACCCTTGCAATGACTCTAGATGTGGTTTATGAAAAAAAGACACTTGCAATGAGACTAGTGGATCCATGTGGTTTATGAAAGGAACACACATGCAATGATACTAGTGGATCCATGTGGTTTATGAAAACAACACAAATGCAATGAACTCTAGTGGAACCATGTGGTTTATGAAAAGAACACACAAGCAATGACTCTACTTGTGGTTTATGAAAAGAACAAACATGCAATGACTCTAGATCTGGTTTATGAAAAGAACACGCAAGCAATGACACTGGTGTATCCATGTGTTTTATGAAAATATCACACATGCAATGACTCTAGATGTGGTTTATGAAAAAACACATGCAATGACACTAGTGGTGGTTTATTAAGAAAACACACATGTAATGACACTGGTGGATCCATGTGGTTTATGAAAAGAACACCCTTGCAATGATGCTAGATGCGGTTTATGAAAGAACACATATGCAATGACACTGGTGGATCCATGTGGTTTATGAAAAGAATACACATGCAATGACAATGGTGGATCCATGTGGTTTATGAAAAGAACACACGTTCATTGACTCTAGCTGTGGTTTATGAAAAGAACACACATGCAATGACACTTGTGGATCCATGTGGTTTTTAAAAAAAAACACAAAAGCAATCACTCTAGTTGTGGTTTATTAAAATAACAGAAATGCAATGAACTCTAGTGGTGTTTTATGAAAAGAACACACATCCAAGGACAGTGGTGGATCCATGTGGTTTATGAAAAGAACACACATGAAATGACACTGGTGGATCCATGTGGTTTATGAAAAGAACACAAATGCAATTACACTGGTGGATCCATGTGATTTATGAAAAGAACACACATGCAATGACACTAGTGGATCCATGTGGTTTTTGTAAAGAACACAAATGCAATGAGTCTAGTTGTGGTTTATGAAAGTAACACAAATGCAATGAACTCTAGTGGTGGTTTAGAATGGGAAGAGATGTTGCAATTACTCTAGTGGTGGTTTATGAAAAGAACACGCATGCAATGACACTAGTGGGTCCATGTGATTTTTGAAAAGAACACACATGCAATGAGAGTGGTGGATCCATGTGGTTTATGAAAAGAACACCGTTGCAATGACTCTAGATGTGGTTGATGAAAAGAAGACACATGCAATGAGACTAGTGGATCCATGTGGTTTATGAAAAGAACACACATGCAATGATACTGGTGGATCCATTATGTTTTATGAAAACTACACAAATTCAAAGAACTCTAGTGGAACCATGTGGTTTATGAAAAGAACACACAAGCAATGACTCTAGTGGTGGTTTATGAAAAGAACAAACATGCAATGACTCTAGATCTGGTTTATGAAAAGAACACGCAAGCAATGACACTGGTGTATCCATGTGTTTTATGAAAAGATCACACATGCAATGACTCTAGATGTGGTTTATGAAAAAACACATGCAATGACACTAGTAGTGGTTTATTAAAAAAATACACATGTAATGACACTGGTGGATCCATGTGGTTTATGAAAAGAACACCCTTGCAATGACTCTAGATGTGGTTTATGAAAAGAACAAATATGCAATGACACTAGTGGATCCATGTGGTTTATGAAAAGAATACACATGCAATGACACTGGTCGATCCATGTGGTTTATGAAAATAACACACATTCATTGACTCTAGATGTGGTTTATGAAAAGAACACACATGCAATGACACTGGTGGATCCATGTGGATTTTGAAAAAACACAAATGCAATGACTCTAGTTGTGGTTTATTAAAACAACACAAATGCAATGAACTCTAGTGGTGGTTTCTGAAAAGAACACACATGCAATGACAGTGGTGGATCCATGGGGTTTATGAAAAGAACACACATGCAATGGCACTGGTGGATCCATGTGGTTTATGAAAAGAACAAATATGCAATTACACTAGTGGATCCATGTGATTTATGAAAAAAAACACATGCAATGACACTGGTGGATCCATGTGGTTTTTGAAAATAACACAAATTCAATGAGTCTAGTTGTGGTTTATGAAAGTAATACAAATGCAATGAACTCTAGTGGTGCTTTAGAATAAGAAGAAACATGCAATTACTCTAGTGGTGGTTTATGAAAAGAACACGCATGCAATGACACTAGTGGATCCATGTCGTTTTTGAAAAGAACACACATGCAATGACTCTATATGTGGTTTATGAAAAGAACACACGTGCAATGACAGTGGTGGATCCATGTGGTTTATGAAAAGAACACCCTTGCAATGACTCTAGATGTGGTTTATGAAAAAAAGACACTTGCAATGAGACTAGTGGATCCATGTGGTTTATGAAAGGAACACACATGCAATGATACTAGTGGATCCATGTGGTTTATGAAAACAACACAAATGCAATGAACTCTAGTGGAACCATGTGGTTTATGAAAAGAACACACAAGAAATGACTCTACTTGTGGTTTATGAAAAGAACAAACATGCAATGACTCTAGATCTGGTTTATGGAAAGAACACGCAAGCAATGACACTGGTGTATCCATGTGTTTTATGAAAAGATCACACATGCAATGACTCTAGATGTGGTTTATGAAAAAACACATGCAATGACACTAGTGGTGGTTTATTAAAAAAACACACATGTAATGACACTAGTGGATCCATGTGGTTTATGAAAAGAACACCCTTGCAATGATGCTAGATGCGGTTTATGAAATAACACATATGCAATGACACTGGGGGGATCCATGTGGTTTATGAAAAGAATACACATGCAATGAAACCGGTGGATCCATGTGGTTTATGAAAAGAACACACGTTCATTGACTCTAGCTGTGGTTTATGAAAATAACACACATGCAATGACACTTGTGGATCCATGTGGTTTTTAAAAAAAACACAAATGCAATCACTCTAGTTGTGGTTTATTAAAATAATAGAAATGCAATGAACTCTAGTGGTGTTTTATGAAAAGAACACACATCCAAGGACAGTGGTGGATCCATGTGGTTTATGAAAAGAACACACATGAAATGACACTGGTGGATCCATGTGGTTTATGAAAAGAACACAAATGCAATTACACTGGTGGATCCATGTGATTTATGAAAAGAACACACATGCAATGACACTAGTGGATCCATGTGGTTTTTGAAAAGAACACAAATGCAATGAGTCTAGTTGTGGTTCATGAAAGTAACACAAATGGAATGAATTCTAGTGGTGGTTTAGAATGGGAAGAAACATGCAATTACTCTAGTGGTGGTTTATGAAAAGAACACGCATGCAATGACACTAGTGGATCCATGTGATTTTTGAAAAAAACACACATGCAATGACTATATGTGGTTTATGAAAAGAACACACATGCAATGACAGTGGTGGATCCATGTGGTTTATGAAAAGAACACCCTTGCAATGACTCTAGATGTGGTTTATGAAAAGAAGACACATGCAATGAGACTAGTGGATCCATGTGGTTTATGAAAAGAACACACATGCAATGATACTGGTGGATCCATTATGTTTTATGAAAACAACACAAATTCAAAGAACTCTAGTGGAACCATGTGGTTTATGAAAAGAACACACAAGCAATGACTCTAGTGGTGGTTTATGAAAAGAACAAACATGCAATGACTCTAGATCTGGTTTATGAAAAGAACACGCAAGCAATGACACTGGTGTATCCATGTGTTTTATGAAAAGATCACACATGCAATGACTCTAGATGTGGTTTATGAAAAAACACATGCAATGACACTAGTGGTGGTTCATTAAAAAAATACACATGTAATGACACTGGTGGATCCATGTGGTTTATGAAAAGAACACCCTTGCAATGA